>PVIJ01000789.1:0-42689 GCA_004024925.1 Scalopus aquaticus
TTGGGCATTTGGGTTGTTTCCATACCTTAGCTATTGTAAACAGTGCTGCAATAAACATGCGGGTGCATGTATCCTTTCAGATTAGTGTTTTTGTGTCTTTTGGGTATATTCCCAGTAGTGGTATTGCTGGGTCATATGGAAGTTCCATTTCTAGCAGTTTGAGGAAACGCCATACAGCTTTCCATAGTGGTTGGATCAAGTTGCATTCCCACCAGCAGTGTAGGAGTGTTCCTTTTTCTCCACATCCTCGCCAACATTTGTTGTTGCCTGTTTTATTAAAATAAATAAATAAATAAATAGAAGTACTCCTATACTTAAATGGAACCACTGTTGATGTACTATATTTGCAAACCATATGTTTTCATTTTGCCCTCATAGAAGACTGAAATTTACTTATTGGCCCACATCTTTCAAATAACAACTGTATTAGTGCTCACATTTTATTAAAATATTTAGAATTACTGAATCTCTCACACACATGTTCTGTTAAACCTCTGGAAAAATGCATAGGAGTTCAAATCCTCTCTTACTGGATGTGTTACTATCTTCAGACTCTTGGTAATAAATTGGGATAGTTATACTTACTTGGCATCATTGCAAGGATTAAATAAAAGAGTCTTGTACAACCAAGGCACTCTTTTAATGACAACTCTTATCAATAATGCAGGTCAGACTTGTACTTTATAGACTCTCTTCTCATTGTGGATCTGGAAACCCACAAAGTTAAGTAATTTATCTAAAGTCATCCAACTCATCCTAGAAAGCAGGCCTCCTAAGTCCCTTCTTCACTAGCTTCCAAAGCCTTCCCATTTCATACATACAAAAAATTCCAGATTCTTCAGTTCAGTCATCAGGGTCCTAAGTGAGACCTGTCCCCCTGTGAACACTCACTTCCTATTGTGCACCTCTCTGTCCTCACACTTCAGTTTGCTTAACACCTGAGGTCTGCTGGTATTTTGAGATCTCACAGCCCTCACAGGCCTCCTGCCTACTCTGCATTCGAAGGTCTTCTCTCCCAGCTATTACTGTACGGCTGTCTTTATGTCTGCAACTCTCCACTGGAAAACAGGCAGTACAGTTGGTAGGACTTCTATCTCTGCTTCTGTTTCCATCTTTGATATGGTTCCAGTGGAGAAATGCAGGACAGTTTGGAAGTGATCACTTTGGCATGAATATTCAATAACAGCTGGGAGTGTTCCAAGAAGGTCCTCTGAGCAAATATGTAGCTGCAAACATCCTGGGAGGTAGGGGGCCTGTGTTAGGTATTCAAATAAACTTAAGTGGAGTCAGAAGATAAATATTTGTTCTCTTAGGAATAAAATGATCCTGTGTATATATTATGCCCAACTAGGGATTTCCTCTGCTATTTGTTTACTTCTCATCATATTCAGACTTATTCTAAGTGTTATTACTTTACTTTCATCTTCAATAAACATACTGTGTGTGTATTTTAAACCTTTCTTGCATCTCTAATTGAAAAAGTATACTTATTATTTGGCAACCTTTGCAGTAGCTTCTCTGAATGTGTGATCTATTTATTATACATATCTCAGACCTACTTGGTACCTGATCTATGCGAGTTTTGTTTGTCCTTAGGAAAGTCTCTTTTGTTACTGTTTTATTCTAGCTCAATCTACACATTCACACACACACTCAGGTTGGTTAGTATAGCTACTCTGTCGCAGAATTTCTGATCTGCTACAGCATGAGTGACAGGAAAAATGAAAAAAAAAATCTAACAAAACCATAAACAAGTATGACATGGAGAAAGAAAAAAGGAAAAAGGAAAAGCTTTAAACAAAAATGAAATGAGTGAGTGGCAGGGCTGAATTATGAGATATTGGCATAGATCCAAAAAACTGTCCAAAAACAAAGACCAAAATAATATAAATGTTTGGCTGTGAAGTAAAGAAAGAAAGAAAATCAAGGATGTGTCAAATGTACATCAGAAGGGCCGTCTCTCCCTCAAAGGCAGATGGACAAATGTCCATAACCTCCATTCTAAGTTTATATAATGTATTTGAGTTGGCCTGAGTGTGTGTGTGGTGTGTACACAATTATGCTTAACTTTCTGACAATTTCCACTATCTGGAAAAGAGTGATTTTAGGCTATAAAAGATTCTCAAAGATGTGTCATGCTCAAATAGCTTTTTGCACAGGACAGTTGGTAGGTCCTCACTCAGGATCTAAATGAAGTAAGGTAATAATTTAGTGCTCTTTGAAAATCATCTTTAAGCAATTGTCACTCAAATGGATTTATTGAAAATGGAGAGATACCAATTTTCTATTAATAAGTATTATATTCACCTATAAATGTGCTTACTAATTTGCTTTCAGTGGCTGAAGTTAAAAAGGCAAGATATCTTCTAATTCTTGAGGATTATAGCATAGGAAAATGATTAAAATGTAGGCAATAAGGAAAAATCACATGTTCCCAGCAAATAGCACTTTACCACAATTCTTCTGTCTTAGAATTTTAACTGCTCAATCAAAATAGATAAACTCATGCCATTCGCAGCAACATGGTTGGAGCTGGAAGGGATTATGCTGAGTTAAATTAGCCAGAAAGGAAAAGAAAAATATCTGATGGTTTCACTTATAGGAGGAATGTAAGGGAACAAAATAAGGGATCAGGACAAAAAATAATTACAATCAATTAAAAAACAAAATTAACAAGCAACTATTAACCAGAGACACTCTACAGGGAAGGGGGAGGGAGAGAGAGCAAAACAGGGGAGGGAAGAACAGGAGGGACTATGGCGATGGTACACGGGTGAATTGGTGATGGGACTTGTATGGGGTCTACACCTGAAAGGAGAAAGCATGCATTGTACAAAAAGGAAGAATGATGTAAAATATATAGTTTTAAAAAAGGATTTTAACTGCTGATGACTGCTGAGTACAGGTGACTGTCTACATCAGGTTTCAGGTTTGGCTGGCAAGGTGTGGTTTTTAAATAAATTTCCACTCAGAGCATTGTCACTTTGGTGGGTGCAGGACCGGTATTCATTTTGCCTGCAATATAAGGCATTGCTTGTGAAGACCTGAGTTTTTTGGCACTGTAAACTTGATTTATTCCACTGAAGTTGCACTGCCCCTTACAGATTAGCACTCCTGGTGAGAACCAGCTGGCCCTTAATCCACCTTGTCCCTTTTTCCTAGTGCATTAGCTATTCAGTGTTGCACAGGACTTCTTAGCACATGAGACAAGAAATAGGAGGTGTAAGGCTGGAAAGGGAAAAGCAAAGTTGTCAGTATTCTCAGAGGCTGTAACTAGCTAAAGAAAAAATTAAAATGAATCCATAAGAGCAAATATAGAGGTTATAAGGTTGTCTTTTATACCATTCACAGACAAGGATTAAAAGCTAAGATGTTTCCATGCAGAATCACAAAATTTGCAGTGTATCTAGGAAAAAGTTTAACAAAGTATATATATTTAAGATTTTTATGGTGAAATTCAGAAGACTTATGAAAAGATAGCAAAAAAGAGCCATCTAAATAAAGTGGGTTGTGCATGAGAATGAATACTTGATATTTTAACAATGTCCTTTATCTTCACGTTAATTTGTGAATGTAATACAATGCCAAACAGCACTCCAAATCTTTTTAATTGAAATTTACTGATTCTAAAATTCTTGTGGGTGGTAAAGGATCAAGAAGAGCCAGTGATTTAAAAGAAAAAGAGTAAGAACTTACTCTGAGTCAGAAAAATATATCATGAAACTATGGTGATTCAAACTGTATGCTGTTACATTAGCTGTAAACAAACACTTGTTTGACCAAATCAAATTACTAGCTGTGGGAAGCCCACAGCTAGTATAAGTGGGAATAAAGCTCCAGGTAGGAAGGGCATTCATTGCATATCAGTGAGGCAATTAAAGGTGAAATTGTGTAGCCATTTGTCTGCCATCAAAGAAAATTAAAACTACATTTCTCTCACAATTCTCAAAAATATATTCTAGATAGATGAATACCTAAATGTGAAGTGTAAATCTTTAAAACATTTGAAAGAGAATGCATATAGACTTAGCTAATGACCTCAAGATAGAGAATAAAAAAAGACAGAATGCAGATACCATTAAAAAAAAAGAACACTGGTAACTTTGAGAAATTATAATAAAGTTTATGACAAAGTAAAAGAGGGTATCTGCAGTGCATACAGCCAGCAATGATTTGTGTTCAGAATAAATAAATGCCTATAAATCATATGGAAAGGGCAATCAGCCAAAAAGAGAAAATCAGTACAAGATATAAACATTCAATTCACAGGAGAAAAGAATTCAGGAATGCAACAAACAATTGGAGGGTCCTCCACTTCAGTGCTGTCACGCTCAGCAGGTAGCATGGATTCTCCATCTCCATTCTGCCATTCCTCTATGGAGAGGGGAGAAAGCGAAAAACAACTCTAGATGCTTGAGTTGCGAAGTTTCCAGATGGAAATTAGATCCTGTCTATGTGTGTTAGGGGTGGGGGTTTCACAGGGCAGAGAGAGGAGGAGGCCGTTTTCCCTGTGCCTATTGTGGTTGTTTCTGCAGGCAAGCAGGGTGGAAAGAAACATGTTCTTGTCTGCAGCAGGCTTCCATGCCTATTTATTGTCTTGCTGTCTGGCTTGTGAGCACTATTTGCAGCAGATCCAGCAGCAGATGAGACTTTTCAGTTGTGTCTTTCTGTTCATATGATTGGCAGCTATAGAGGGTGTGATCTCAACTCCTCATTTCCAAAAGTGCTCTCAGAATTGAGGGTGTCCTACAAAAGCAGCTATACTTTGTCCTGTTACTGAGTCTGGAGGAGGAGTTAAAAGGCTGTTCCCCCAACTATTCCACTAGTTTTGTCAGCTCCCAATGTCTATGTTAAATCTCTTTCCTTCTCACTATACCCAGAGAGTCCTTTATTTCCTGGACTGACCATTGATTGATAAAACAGATAAATATTAATTAAAACTATGCCCATTTCTCAGCTTTTCTGCAGACTACAGTTTCAAGTAGTAATACTAACAACACTGCTGAGAAAAGCTGGAATTCATGGTGAAAAAAACCAAACTATTGTTTGTAATTTTATTTTGACTTTTTTTTTAGATTGAGTTGACATTGGTTTACAACGTTGTATATGATTTATAGAGATACAAGATCATCCCCTTCAGGTCTTGTTACCATACTGCACCCAACCCTAAGGCACCCATAGTCTTCCACCTATGAGTGGAGTCCATTGCGCTCCCTCCACATTTCGCTCTCCCTATATGCCTGTTCTGGTATTTCAAGTTATACAGTCTGATTTCTAGGGTTTGTTACTGATATGGCTTTATCTGACCCTTTGATTTGTTCCTCTATATTCCTCGTATAAGTCACATCATCTGGTATTTCTCTTTCCCCTGCTGATTTATTTCACTTAGCATAATTCCCTCCAGCTCCACCCATGTTGTTGCAAATGATAAGAGTTCTTTTTTGACAGTAGAGTAGTATTCCATCATGTATATATAGCACATCTTCCCAATATATTCATCTGTGCTTGGGCACTTAGGTTGTTTCTATGGCTTGGCTATTGTAAATAGTGCTGCAGTGAACATAGGAGTGCATATATCCCTTGAATTAGTGTGCATTCTGTGGGGAGATACCTACTAGTAGATTACTGAGTCATATGGTATATCTATGTTTAATAGTTTGAGAAACTTCCATGCTGTTTTCCACATGGGTTGGACCAGTGTACATTCCTACCAACAATTTGCAAGTGTTCCTTTGTATTTCTTTAAGAGCAAAAAGAGAACAGGCTATATAATTTAGTGACTAAGGACCTAGGCTTCAGATCCAGGTAAGCAACTGTTCATAGCATGGCCTTCCGTTTACCTTGGCAAGTCCTTTTATCTTAATTTCAGTGTCCTCAGCACTAATATGTAGAAAATGATACCCTGAAGTGTAAGAAATCAATGCAGTAATAAATATTATTAGACTCTGGAATGCTGCAAGTGGTAGATATTATCAGATTTTATTTGTACTAGACAAAACTGAAAAAAAGATGCAAGGTAAATACAAAAAAAGGATAAATTCTAGAAAATAAAAATCCTAAGATATATTAGATTTTAGGAGGAAATGAGGAATTCATACCTCTTGTTATTTTCAAACTGTGGCTGAAGAATGAGATTACTCATCCCTTTAATAATATATTCTTTTACAATTTGCCACTGGTCTTTACCTTAATCATCACCCCCAAACTATACCAATGTGACACCATCACCATTTTATTTGATCTTCATTAGATGAGTGCTTTGTGGGGTCCCACATTGTGGGTCACCCCATTGCAGACATGGGGGAAATCCACTTATCTTTCTTTTCATAATATAACTCAGACAAAAGGGAGAAAACAAACGAGACCTGTTGAGGGCTTGAGAAAAAGACATGGATAATACACCCAATAGCTTGGACCTGCTTTAAGCGTGTGTCTTCTAGGATTCCTGCAACAAAAGCTTCTGAGCCCTTGCATTGCCACTGGGAGAATATCACACAGCAGCAGCCCCGCCCCTCCTACCACTGGGATCTCGGGCCATTGGCACACAGCCAGTTGCAGGCCCCTTTCTCTTTTGACCCCAGAAAATAGATATTTTTGTCCTGGAGGTTTTTGTTCAGTACAATTGTAGGAAATCTTTATTTCAGGGCAGATTCTATACTCCAATATGTTTTGTAAACCCAAAGTCTATTAATGATGGATTGCAATGTTGTACAGTAGTGGGTTTTCTCTCATCGCACTACATTTGCATTCCAGGAATAAACCAAATTTGGTGATGATGTATTTTCTTGAACTGCTGTAGTAATGGAACCTTTGTAATTTTTTATCTCCGTGATTGAAATTATCCACCTGTTGATCTTTTCTATAGTTTTAATCTGATGTTGTATCCAAAAGTTAAACACAGAAGTCTGTTGCATAATCTACCCTCATTTTCCATATTCTAAAACAGATTACAGACAGGGATTATCTGTTCCTTGCTGGCTTAGTAGGGCTCTTTTATAAACAACCCTTGTCTGCTGGCTCCTGTGGGAAGGTGCCTTCTTTGTCACCAGTTTGTTTTTTTTCCTACTGTCAATAGTTGATTCAGAACTTCTAAAATTAATTTATATCTCACTAACCTTTTTCATTTTGTTTAGACTTCTTAATTTTTTATTAAATAAATTAGTTTATAATACTCTCTTGAAACTAATATCACTACTCTTTCTGTAATTATATCCTCTCTTCCATGTCTAATGTTACTTCTGCTCTTGATTTATTTTCCAGAGATTTGTCTGCTTTTTTTGTCCTTCTGAAAAATGATCTTTGGATTTGTTGGTTATCACCAGAGGTTTTAGCATTTTATTTCATTATTTTTTACTTTTTTTACTATTTTTCATTTATTTGAATTTATTTTCCTTTAGTTTCTTGAGTTGAACATTTGCTTATTTTTAATCTTTCTAACTTATTAAAATGTTTAATATGTGGTGATTCCATCATTACTCAGTTGTAAATCTTTATCTTTTCTGTCTAGGCTTTCTTTTAAATTCATAAATTGGTTATAAATGCACTTTATCGTTTGCAAGTTGGGAAGTTTAGTTAATGATTTTTCTGCAAAAACATGAAGTTTCACATATTGCTTTTTACTGAGATACTATTTCCTTTTATTATTTGATTTGCATTGATAATCTGATCATGCAATATTCCATAATGTCAGTGTTCCATCATTTATATAATTATACTCCTAGTGTTAGACTTTAGCTTGCTTTTAATTTTTGGCTGTTAAAGTTAATGCTTATATAATTTTATATATAATGCCCTTCTTCCTTTTAAGAGACTGGAGTTGGATATTAATAAGGGAAAACCTGGGGAAAATATTTAAGAGAGTATCCTATGCAGGATTAAATGTGGGGAAAAATGCTGTCGGTACCATTAAAGGACTAATTTTTTCTGGGAAAGAAAAAAAGAGGAAATTAAGAGAATTAAGTGTGGATGAACCCTGTTAAATGCAGTAAGTCAAAAAGATGACTTAGCTCATGAAGGCAAGCAAGACAATCTTTTAAATATAGTAATAAACCTTTTAGCACTGCGTGTTATGCAAATTCATAGTACTCATGCCTATGAAAATGGCTTCCTGGTCTCTCCTAGGTTTTGAACACAGGTTTGAATGACCAGTTGCTACTCAAGGGCCATTTCGCCCTGGCATTTCCCACATAATCAGAGTCAATGCACTCATTGCATGAGTCTCTCCTCCTCGCCCTTGACTCTCCCCGGGGCCAGGGCAGTGCACCCTCTCCTCCTCCTCAGGGCATTCCACCTCTTCCAACTCCTCCTCCTTGAGGGCTTTCAAGGAAACAGGCAGCTCAGTTAGTCTTGATTTTGTTGTTGGTTTGTTTTTAAACATGCAGACTTTACAGCAAAGGTCTTTTTTTGTTGTGGCAAAAATCATGCCCTCGCCTTCTGGAGGGAAGACACTTTATTCTTTCTCAATCATCCTTGGCAGCCACACCCCAATACTCTCGGTAACTCCCATGGCATACCCATGAAGAACCTCGACAAGGTCACCTTTATGATGTACAGAAAACGCAAGTCCCTATTAAAGCGAGAGGAGGGGTATTTTGTTAATGTTCTCTGCCTGAAAGGAACTCTGACTTACCTCCCTCTGTTTTGTGTAACTCTGCCCAGCTCTGCCCTGGAGCTTTGCCCAGTGTCTACAGTCATATATGGCAGAGACTGTAGGTTTTAAATAATGTTTCCCTTCATAAGGGAACTGAGAAACCAACACCATTCCGGCATTTTGAATATGCTGTTATTGCAGGTAATATTAACATTATCCTGGGAGGAAATTTGAAACTTGGTGGTCTCCTGAGTCACTCAAGTTAAGGTTTTAGCAGATTGAATATTAAAGGAGATTTGGGAACTATAAAGGGGGAACAGAAGTACTGCTATTATCAAGGCCTCCCTATTTTGGTGACTTTTCTTTTTGCCTCCATAGCTGCGATAAAGTAGATGTAAAAAATATTTTAAAAGAGATGTATCTAAATGGAAAAGGAATAAACTGAGTGAAAAAATACAAAGGCAATTAAAAACAAAGTTGACACTACACAAGAAATGTGCCGATGGAAAAATGTAAAATGATGGAAAAAATAGTTAGCATTTTTAAAAGTGGAGGAATAAAAGACTTAAAGTCATAATGGTAACAATACAATATTGTATATTTGAAAGTTGCTAGGAGAGTAGCAAAATTGTATATTTAAAAGTTTTCACCAAAAAAATTTAACTGAGGTGATGAATATTAACTATGCCTATTGTGATAATCATTTCACATAAATACACACATAAAATAATTATGTTATAAACCTTAAACTAATGCAGTGTTACATGTCAGTTGTAACTTACTAAAACTGGGGAGGAGGGAGATAAAAAAAAGAAAGCCCTCCATATTGATAGATAGACATACACTAAAGCAGACATAGAAAACTGTGTTCATGGTAATATTCCTACAACATTGTGGTGTGAAATTTTTCATAATAAAATGTTGAGGGGAAAGAAAGAAAATAGCATAATTATGAAAATATAAAATATTGTCAAGCAAAATCGAGCTAAGAAATCTTGAAGTTAAAAAGTATATGCATTGGTACTAATTGAAAATTGGTAAAAGCAACAAAAGAGAAAAAGTTACAAGGAAAAATAAGTAGTAAAGTAATTCTAGAAACCAAAGTTTTCAGTACTCAGAGCTGCTTCAAGGTACTTCCTTGTCCTCTGTCTCCTGGATCATGATGAGTCTCCTTGGCTGGCAATTTCTCGGTGTTGGGACCACTGACTCCCCTGCCTGCATGTGCCATACGTCCTTTCCAAAGCTCCTGTCAGGCCCAGATGCGGGGAGAAGGGCAGGGGGCTTGAGGGGGCATCACATGACCCTCCTATGTCTGAAGAATATGGTTCCTGCTTGAATTAAGCACCCAGACTGCCCCCACTATATCATAATCCTGCCTTCCTACCATGTGAAAGTAAAGAAGATGAGAGCAGAAAAGAGAAGTCCTTACTGAGGTGCCCTTGGAGGGACATGGTTTGAGCGTTGCCAAGGGGAATGTGCTGCTGTAGATACTAGTGCTGACTCCTACCCTCTGTCTTTCTCACCTGAGTTTCCAGGAATGCAGTGAGTTTCAAGGAGTCTATATCTGCAGAGGAGTATTGAGCAATGACTTAAGTGATGACCAGTTTCAAGCCTAAATGGCTAGTGCCCAATTTTGCCTAGGCCCTGAATGGCTCCAAAACCTAGTCACAATCCCCCGAGGCACGTAGGAGTCTGCAGTCTAAGTAGATGCAATGTCAGCACTCACTCAGCTCCCTCCTCCATGAGGGTTGTGCCCACACATAGAAATGCTGGAGCCACCAACGCTCCAGCTAAGTTGCAGGCCAAGGCAGGGGACCTCAGTACAGTACTGTGGCAGAAGTTGGACAGAGTGGCAACCTAGCATCTGAAGCAGCCTCCGTGCTCTTGATACAGACACCAGCAGCAGAGTGATGAGTGTGCACATTTACATGATGGTACTTAGTGCAGACAGTACCGAGAGCCTTGTGATTTCACTGAGTACAGGTGAAATATCTCCTTAGGATCCCAAGAAATATATGAGGAATGCACAGAGCAGGGCATGGAGACTTGTAGGGTTTAGAGGGTGGTAGAAATGAGCCAGAGCAATATGCTTACCTAACTCATTTCACTCAGTTAGCTACAGTTTAGGAAAATGCACAAAGACATCAATAAGGTAACTTAAAATGATAGTAACCTGCAGTCTACAATTACAGTAAAGACTGACACACATTGTACTTGCTGTACTAATTCCTCCACCCTTGATGCTCTAATTCTCCCTGAGATTTTTCTCCCTTAGGCAATCATTCTACCATGATATAATATTTTCCTCCCAGTGTCCAAAAAAAAAAAAAAAAAAAAGAATGTCATACTTATGGATTCCTTGGAGAGAGTCCAAAGATCATTAAAAAATAAGATCAGGTTGCTAAAATGAGCAATTAGAAAATGTTAAAAGAGACTGATATCTCTATGAGAAAAGAAAAGTAAGACACCTTTATAAAAAGTTAGGAGTTAAGAGATTCCCATTTTGGGCCTGAAGGAGAGTTTTTGATAAGATAGAATGGGTGCCGAGAGGGAAGGTGAAGAATGTTAATGCAGTTGTGGGTCATGCTTTGACAAATCATTCTTTTTAGGAAACAGTAAAAAAAATAAAGCATGAGGGGAAAAAAAAGGATAGACGCTACAATTCATCTTTTAAGAAATGTAAAAGCCCACATTAAATTAAACTCAAAATTTAGTAAGCAGATTTGATGATATTTGAAATTTGAAGAGAGGGTTGTACTATTTTTAGAGACATATTAAGTAAAGGTGTAAACTGTTTTTTCAGACCTGGGAGAGGCACTATAGAGAAAGATCTAGAACAAAAAGATTGCAAGAAGCAATCTCTAGGCCAAAGCAGAGATATAATTTATCTCTAAACTTACTCCAGAGAAAAAGCATTTGATATATGTAGAAGATATATATGAATACAATATCTGGTAAATAAAAAGAATTCCTGAACTGACAGAAAGTTCAGAGGCCTGGGGCTTAGCAAGCCTTTCTAACTTCTTTTTAATATCAAAAAGAGAGAATCAGACTTGGACTGTTCTTCCTTAGGCAATTATATATTTCACATGACTGTTAGGCAGCTGTCGATGTCAATAATGACACCATGAAAATGAAAATCTTAAATAAAAAAAAGGTCCTGTTTATATTGATTTAAAAAAAAGATTCTACTAACCAGATGAAAGCAAAGAAGCACAATAATGAGAAAATATATGAGTAGTGAACCAAATACACAGTTCTTTATTCTTGAATTTTCTCAAGAAAATGCTGATAAAAAGAAAGTGAGTCTGAATTTATGGTAGAAGATAATATCAGATTTGAGTCAAAAGGGGATTGCTTCTTCACCCTCCTGGCTCTATTACAAGGAATGTGAGTTCACTAATAAAGATTTACAGCAACATGTTATCTTTTCATGTTGTTTTACACTTGCATTAGGCAAAAAGTAACATCAAATGATAGATTTGGAAGAGATGGTCTGAATCAAACCCTTATCTCCCCAGACAGGTGAATTTCTGCATTAACTAGGTTTGTCCATTCCAGTTCAAAAATTGCCATTGTCACAACTCCAAAGTCTCTTCACAAGTGATTCCTATTTTAAGTTCTCCCTCTTGTCTAACTGAAGTGTTTATGTATACAAATCGTCCAGTTTTCTCTAGTAGATATAGGCTGGTCTTTTTTATTAATCTTTAATTTTCTCATTCCCAGGTGTGATAATGCCAGTTCCTGTCACCTTTCTTGAGAGTTATTTTAAACTTTCCTGAATGTTCATGTCTAGACCACCTCAATTTCCATAGCATCTCATGGTATTTAAGGAAACATAGATTTTGGACAAACTAACTCTGTGGATTAAAGGGCTCAGGGCAATGTTAATAGGGCAAATAGTTTCCAAATTACATATTTGAGTTTTGTTTACTACTGGCTAAATTGGACTTATTAAAAATAAACTGGATAGAATATGAGCAAAAAAAAATAAAACAAAAATAAGCTGGGTAATATTCATGATGGTCAGTTAACAGATCATGTTACCTGGGAAAGAAGCCCCCTTCTCACACCACTGAAAATAAATAGGAAGGGAGTTCATGAGACACTTTCTTATATTCACACATAGAAACAAAGCATTAATTAAAACCACAATCATTAGCACTAATAATGAAAGTGACAAAAGAACCAGAATGAGCAAATGTTTTCCTTCTTTCCTCTTTTTATAGTCTTCCCTTTTCACTCCCAGTATCACTATCCTAAGAATCCATGGCCCTCCCTGAGTCATCCTCAAAGAAGGTGGTCAAATCTAGCTCAGAGTGCCCACCCAGACTCTAAGTTCCCCTCTCACGTATGTCATCTTGAGGCAATGTGGCAAATCAGTGCCAGACTGTTGCCTGCCTTCAAGGTGGGAAGCACCCATTTGCTGCAGGCATAAGCCTTTCATGTTAGGGTATAATAGAATTATGGAGCAAAGAAAGTGAGCGTTAATTCTCTATGAAGTGGGATCAAGCTATAGTTCCCTTTTACCTCCCCTGGGATGTAGTCCATGTCCTCTACTTGGCAAACACCTGTTTGTCCACTGCCCCCTTCAGACACTGTTGGACCTTATGAGACTACAATCCCCACATCTGGTGAGCTCTTTTCCCTAGTTGGCTGACATGACTTGTCCAGTTCCTTTACATGAGGCCCTTTTCAAACTCTACCTCCATGATAAGACTTTTTTTCATATTAACTAAAAGTGCAGATTCTTTTCAATGAATGGCATAGAGTAGTTCTTTATATCTTAGGCTATTTACATTATAACCCTTCATTTTTTCCCTTTTTGTTTGCTTTACGCTTTAATGTCAGCATATAATCTTGCAGTGGCTTGTTATCAGTTTTCTCAGCCTATTGTCGTGTGTTTTCAATTGTAAACTGTAAAGAGCAGCAGGGAGCGTGGCGGTGAACTCCTCTGTGTGGTGTTCACAGCAGCACCGCATGTAGGTCACCGTCGACTAGATGTTCATTAGTGACAGTGTCCAGGAGGTTCTGCCTTCCCAGTTCCCTCTCTTATTGAACTGTCCACTAGTGAAAGAGCATCTAGGAAAATGTTTTTGTTACAATCTAATCAGAATGCCACAGTACTGTTGCACTCTTTGTGCCATGCCCTGTAGTGGCCCTGGCATTTGAATGAGGGGCAAAGGAGAGAGAATACCTATGTTTCACATCAACAATGATATAGAAGGTTTAGAACACAGGGTTTTATTGGTGTGGAGTTGTGATTCTCTGAAAAGGTTCTCTCCCCCCACCCACCGGGCTCCCTCTCCCTCTCTCTCCATTGTTTTTCCTAAACACATTTAGCTGTGAACAACTATAATGTGGAAGATTTTACATCGCCAAAGTCATAATTACATGGTGAATGTAAGAGTTAAGTTTGGTGCAGGTTTCTATAGAAAATGTATTTTGCATTGTTGCCTCAAATACCTTTCCTCACCTTACCTTGAAAGAAAAACTCTTTGAAAGATGCATTTGGCTTTTTATCATCTATCTGTTTAGCCATCGCTCCTTGATATATGCATATGCAAGTTAATAGAAAAAAAAAAAACCTTTTTGTTTCTCTTGAAGATATCTAAGCAAAGTTTCAAGTAGCCAATTAGCTTTTTGACCTAAGCTTTGTTGGCTGCAGAAAGCCTGAATCCCAGGAACATTTGGTTCTCAAGGCATTTGGATCTCATAAGAAAGACTTGGTGCCAGCACCAATCAGAATGGCTGCCAGTTGTTATTCTTCTTCACCACTGGCGGCCATTTTCAGCACTGTTACGGAGCCATGATCAATCTCTGCACCTGTCTATCAGTGGATGTTCATAGAGAGAGCGTGTGGGCTGCATCTGCAGATACCACACGTAACCAAAAGGGAGAAAGAGAGAAGTGTAAACCCCCAAATATGTGAAATGAGAAAGGCTATGGAGGAAAGAATGCAGAAAAATATGCAACAGTTAGGTGTATCTCATTACATAAAGTCAGAAGATTGATTTATAACATGACGTTTTTTGTTGGAAGGCTCTTTTCCACTGCTTGAGCTGAGTCCTTAATTTAACCCTTGAAGAGGGCATCTCATTGTTTTATGAACTTGTCTTTGGGACAAAACTTGAAGCTTCTTAACCAGACAATCTTAAGTTTATATGTCCTGTCTCTTGCATTCTTGGAATCTTTTTGTGCCTTTATTTATGTGTTAGTATGTCAGGAATGTAGCATGCTGATTGCTTTGTTGGGTCTGTTTTGTTTTTGTTTTGTAAGTCTTATCAACTTCTTTATTACAAATATGGAAACTGAGCAATCGTTTGGTAATAGAGGAGCTGCAGTGAGTCTTGGTGTAGAAATCCATAAAGTGGGAAAGTGGGAACCATGTAGATGTGTACTTTATGTTTATGAATGCTACCATTCTTTCTTGAGACTTGAAATAAGAAATTCCAAATAATGTATCAGGCAGTGGAAAAGTATTGTTTACCTTTTATCTGTGCAGATAGATGTATTTATGTCTTTCATGCATTTAGTGAGCCATAGTGTATGATTCCTGAAGTCCTTTAATTCTGTATTCAAAACTGAGTTCACACTGCATGAAATCTGGTTAATTGCCCTGTGATGAACTTATACCCTCTGTGATTCTTTCTGAGTGAGCTTAGAATGCTTCACATAGTGAATCAAGAGCTAGGAGTTCAGTGTTCATGCTCTTGTGCCACCATGCTGTTTTATAAGGATTATTTTCAACTCTGTTTTCAGTAAAATTCCCTTGAATAAATGGTTTCATGTTAGTTTAAAAATGGAAGGGGCAAACACTTACTAAAATCTTAAACCTAGCAGTAAGTTTGATACAGATGAAAGATCAAACAGTCTG
Organism: Scalopus aquaticus; assembly: GCA_004024925.1. NCBI lineage: Eukaryota > Metazoa > Chordata > Mammalia > Eulipotyphla > Talpidae > Scalopus > Scalopus aquaticus. The sequence continues at coordinate 15,468 of PVIJ01000789.1, forward strand.
AGAGTGAAAACACAGAAATAGTTCAAATTTGACAAAACTTGAAAAATGTGTTCCACATTTGATCAGGGATCTCAGCCCTCTCCCAACACCGGTTAAGTCAGATCAAGCAATAAACATTTTTAAAAAGAAATGTATACATGAAGGGAAAAATTATATTTATGTGTATCTATTCATCCATATTTATTGCGACCATGGCCATTTAGGTTTCTAAAGGGAGTAGAAAAGTATAAAAAAATGTTTTGGAACCCTTGCAAATAAAATATCCAGATTGCATGCAGATAAATTACTTGATTTAACTCACGGTATCTTTAGATTCTCGTCTATAAAAGCCAAACTCAGATATAAATGTTAACTCTCAAGTCAGCCTACCACTCATTTCATTGATAAAACCTGATCCAAAATGATGTTTTGTATCTGGCCAAGTTAAACTATATATTTCTTCTGCAGTAACATTGCTTTTATTAAGTCTATGAGAAACTAATGCTAATGGAGGCAGACTTTCCCTTAATAATGTCTTATCACTTATAGAGTACTCTGATTATTTTTTTAAGATTTATTTATTTATGCGTACAAGCTGGGGTACAGGCCAGAGGCGTGGGACGGCGAGAGGGTTCACCAGAGACAGAGTGGGGAGCAGAACAGGCACATCAACAGAAACACACTGCTGAGGGGAGCAGCAGGCAAGGCAGGAGAGGTCTGCTGCACCATGTGGGAAGCTCTCCAGCTGGGCAACAAACGCACTTCACTGCTGCCGACAGCTCCACAGTGCAGTGCTTAACCGCTGCACCACTGGGGAGGCCTCTACTCTGATTTTTTTTTAATGGAAAAGTAGCCAAGACTTTTATGGCCTGAAATAACAGAAGATGAAAAAAACAGATTTGAGAATTTCAAGAATTTGTGGGTTTAAGTTGAAGATAGAATTTTTTTTTCTAGATCATTTCTTAGGTCATATGAGAAAAAACTGGGGTAAAAATAACAGATAATATTAAATGGATATCATTTTAAGAGATAGATGTTTAATATTTCTGCTTTGGATTTCAAGCTTTCGTATCTGGGCTGTAACATCGACATGAGCCATTGCATGAAATTAGGACTCCTATAATTCATTTGCTGTCTATCAAGTGTTCTAAGAGATGATCTTGAATGATTACAGTTCTGCCATTATTTCTGTCAGCATGCCAAAAAGTAAAGGAAACATCTACGTGACTGGGTGAGGTGATGAAGGTGGCTTTAGCTCCCTCCATGATACTCTCTCAATGATTACCACTGGAGCATTCTTCTGGGCAATGCAGGGATATAGATTTTGCTCGTGTCCTCCTCAATGAGAGCTAACCCCTGCACCCCAACAAAACTTACCAGTTTCATGTCTGAATCCCTTAGAATCTTACAGTGAAGAAAACTTAACTGATATATTAATGGGATTTAAATTTGTGTGAATGTAAATTGGAACTCAGGATGGGGATCCCTTACAAAATTAAAAATAGAACTTCCATATAATCTGGCAATTCTATTTATGAGTACTTATCTTAAGAACATGAAGACACTAATTTGAAAAAAATGTTCATTGTAGCACTACTCACAAGAACCAAGTTGTAAAAACAACCTAAGTGCCCATCAACAGATGAGTGGATAAAGAGGATGTACTGTGTATACACAATGAACTACTACTGGTGGTGCTGCGGTTAACCGCTGTGCTGTGGAGCTGTGGAGCTTTCGGCACTGGCGACGTGAGTTTGACGCCAGCCGGGGAGATTCCCACATGGCGCAGCAGACTTCTCCTGCCTCGTCCGCTGCTCCCCTCCGCAGTGTGTTCCCCTTGATCTGCCTGTTCTGCTCCCCACTCTGTCTCTGGTGAACCCTTTCGCCGTCCCACGCCTCTGGCCTGTACCCCAGCTTGTATGCGTAAATAAATCTTTTAAAAAAATGATGAAATCTTGATATATGTGACATGAATGACTTTGAGGGGATAATGCAGTGAAATAAGTCAAAATGACAAAGGCCATATGATTTTACTCACGTGGAAAATAAAGAATCAAAGCAAATGAAAAACAAAATAAGCAATCCTTAGATTCTGACAACAGAATGGTGGTTACCAGAGAGGAAAGTGGGGGCGAGGAGGACAGGTAGAGGGGGTCAGTTGGATGGTTGTGGTTGGTAACATTTGGTTTTGGGTGGGCTGAGGCATTACAGCTGTCCAGGTATGGAACTGTGCTCCTGAAACTTAGTGCTGTTAACCAGTGCTACTTCAATTAAAAAAAACTTTTAAGTGACTCAAAATGGTTTAATCTACTACTCAGGTGACCTGTCTTTTCCCAATAATTACAGAATAAATACCATGGAAATGATGGTAAGACAGGTGAACAGGTATTTAGGGGCAAGTCTCATGCCCATGAAATCAAAACAGTAAAGGAGTTACACTTTCTGTGTGGATACTGGACCTTGAGGAAGGTCAGCACTGGCTAGTCCTCCCCACTTCTAGTCTGTCACTTTTATTGCTCTTTCAGTTGCTCATACAACAGCAACAGCCCTATTGTCTTTGACTGTCTCACTGCTCACAGTGTTTAGAGTTGGAGGTTCCTCCAGGATAAACTCAGAATGCAAAATATGACCTCTTGCTGGCTTTGACTCCAATCCTGTAATCATGAGTTTCCACCTACCTGCTTTTGCCCACTGAGCACTTGAGCTTTGCTCACCTCACCTGAATTGGCTGGCTGGCATTTGTCCCTACAGGTTTGCTAAAAAGTGTAACAAGAAAGAACAGAAGCTTTATTTTTAGATTATGTATGCCTTTAAATGGGAAGGGAGTGTTGTACAACACCACAGGTCCTAGCCTGTCACTGTCAAGTCCGTGCTGCAAGTACAATTCCAGAAAACAAGTTGAAGAGACAGTCACTTGTACTGTGATGTTACCTCTTGTTGTTTTCTTGGTGGAGATTAGAAGCTATGTGATGGTGAAACCACGGGTGTGGAATTTCATGAGGACAACATAACTACTTCTGAAGTGAGGACACATGAATTCTGAAATGATTGCAACATGAGATGACCAAGTTGTCAATGTTATAAAGATGGTTTGTTTACTAAGTAAGGAGTGAATTCTCGAGCTTTAAGTTGCAAAGGAGAGAAGCCCCAATTAAATTAGTTCAATTCACTAAATTTCAGCGAAACACCTACATTGTGCAATAAGTACACCAGTTAAGAATTGAAAATGAGTTTAGATACACTAGCTCATTCAATCCCCCAGGTCAGCTGATGAAAAATTAACTTGAGACCCAGAGAAGTTGGGTAACTTGCCTATATTATACTGTAAGTATTTGTAGTGTGCAGTTGGGTAAGATATATTTCCTGCCTGCAAAAATTTTTATTTTAGGAATAATCCGATTTGAGAATTAGGATAACTCAGGACAGATTATGCACCTTCCATGTCCTGTCCTTCACTCCTGGCACGGTATGTGTAACCTAACATATATTCAGAAAATATTTGGTGTTAGAATTAAATAATATAGTAGCTCATTTCAAATGCGTGTGGAGCAGCTCAGAAAGGCATTTGAATTGGGGAAGAGTCTCTGTGTGGGGTTGATGAAACTGACTAGGACTCTTAAATGTAACATATCTATTATCTTCAAATTGTTTTTTAAGGTCCATTTTAAAAATATCATCTATTTAAAGTAAATGGAACTAATTTCAAATGCTTTAATGGCATTGATTTTTCTTAAAGCATCATTAGGTTACTTTGATTTTCAAGTTACAGTCTTTACTTGGAGATAAATCAAGGAATCTGACATTTTCTCTTATGATTATAAAAGATGATAATCTAAGTATCGAATGATTTGGAGGAAGTTTAAGAAATAAAACAAAGAATAGCCTACACATCATGAATCAAGTTTTTGGATCTTGTTGTTCTATAGCTTTAGATTTTTCTGATTACTCTTTTCTCTTGTAGAATAAAATCAATGTCTTAGCTTAGTTTCTCAAGTCTAATACCATCATTCAACACCAAACACAAAAGCCATCTCTCCTATAAAGGCTCTCTAGATTCTCCCAGAGAATTAATTTTCTCTGCCTGCTTGGCATACCTGCTTACATTGAAATAACATTTCTTTTTTGATACTTAATATGCTATCTTGTATTCAATCAGGCATTCTGTGTTGTCTCCAGTTTATATTTCTATGTTCAGCAACTAAAACATAGAAAATGGCCAAGAAATGTTTGTTAAATAACAGCAACTTTAACAGCATTTTTAAAGATATGCATACATAGAAATATAACTGTTGATTATCTATGTTCATGGTATCTAGAATTCAGATTAGTCCAGTGAAGAAAATACATCTTTCAGCCATTCTTTTTGGGAAGGCTCTTCAGAAATTCTCAAAACAAACAATTCAATTCACCTTTTGTTTTCATGTTCTGATAAGAATCCTAACAAGAAAAGAAATGGTCATGTGGCAGCCAAAAGCATCAGTAAATAATAATAGTGAGCTAGAATAACCTATATACTGAGCCATGACCTCTGATTCTCTAAAAATGTGGTCAGACTATAGTGCAGAGATACATCTGAATAAGGTGAAAGAAAATTGTGGAAAAGACACTTGAATACGATCACTGCAGAAAGGAAATGAACAGAAGTGATCTCTACCATGTCATTTTCCACCTTATATATATCTTGGGAGTCAGTGTTTTGAACAAGAGTGGTTTCTGTAACAATCAATGAAACAAGTACTAACTATTGACCCCCTGCTGTATAGCAAGACCTGTAGATTTCACAATCACTGAAAGGTTGGGCTGCAGGGGTGATGTTATTTGGGTTCAGTGAAAGATAATATGAGGATGGGATTTATTGAAATCAATTCTGTGATCAGATTCATTTCTTATAATAGGGACCATTAAAGTAAACTAAAGACAGCTGCATTTGGCAAGCACCAATATGTAATAAAATTTCATTGATAACTAAGAGGACAAAGAGAGAAAGTGTGAGAATGAACTATTGGATAATTTTTAAATGACACCTAATACCCAAACATTCTCTTAATTTTTACTGTGAGTCTCTTTTCCAATCAAAACACTACAGAAGTTATTAAAATATTTTAATTGCCCGATTTTGGCATGGATTGTTCTTATTCCTTTGGCTGCGTTTCTACTTTCTGCCTCCATTTTTTACTTATATAAAGTGAATATAATATCTGCCAAATTATAGCATTGTAGTGAGGCCAAACAAATATACATATGAGAGTAATAAATTTTAAGAACACAAGAACAATTATTATCAGTTACAGTGTAATTTATTATTTAGAAACACTAATGAGCCCAAAAAAGAGCAATAGAATGCATTGAGAGATGTAATTTAGACATTATTCAATTATTTCTCACTTTGTCTAGAAATAACATTATAAAGAAAGTGAAATAGAACAATGTCCATAGCTCTTATGGGTTAGAAAAATGAGTCTCATCCTGTCTCTAAATTATGAATCAGACTATTTATATACTCATTCAGTCATTTGAAGGGGGGTTAAAAGCCTTTATCCTTGGCTTCCCATCACATAGGGGAGCTAATATTGTGTAACTACCCATTGTCATATGGGGGCTAATAGTAAGTTTAGATAACTTCCAGAAAAATCCTATCTTATGCATCTTTGAAGTAAACAATAGAAACATAAAATGAAGAAATTTTTGCTTTGCCAGAGAAACTAACCTTGGGCGGAAGAAAGCACTGATTGTGTTTACACATCACCAGAACAATCTGCTAAATTTTTTTAGATCAGGTAAAACACTCCTTGGCATCATTTAAGGAGGAAAAAAATAAAAATAAATTTCTTTCAGTTGTACTGATTAACGGCTTTGTTTCATTTTGCTTGTCTCTTAACCCGGTCAATTAGTCCTGGTTGTGTAAGTTGAGTAACTCATCGGAGAAGGAAAGAAGTCTTGTGGTTGAGGGTGCTGTGGCGACTCCCCCAAGCACAATCTGTGATTTCACCCTGCGGGGAACAGGAACCAGCTGGGTCTGTGAGATACTGAGAAAGCAAAACTATTGCCCCCTAACAAAAGATGGAAAGAAAGACAAGGAATTGCCTGAGAAGGGCCTTCAATGAATTAATGTGAAAAAAATAAAAGAACACTAGTTAAGAAAAAGAAGAAGTACCATAAAATTTAAGGGGAGGTCATGATCCTCCTCCTCGCATAGCAATTGTTACGTTAATTATTACATTTAGTGCAGTAAAAAAAGGGAAGGATTGAATAATCTATCATGAACTAAGAAACTGTTGACATTATTTCTTTTTCCATTGAGGGTATTGTATATTGTTGATTTTTAACTTCTGTTTCTCCTTTACAAGTTAATAAATGTGTAAGGATTAGATAATGTCTATAAATGACTTGAGGTCCTCCAATGCAATACAAATATGGATACATTATACCAAAGAAAATGTGCAAAAGTGTATAAAGTCAAAAAATGATGTGAGTGGGGCGGCTAGTTAACCTTATAGTCTTGATTTTAGAATAATAGTTAGCTTTTATCTAATTTATCTTTCTTGGCTCCAGGAAGGATTAGTCAGAAAGAATTGAAGTGAATTTTGATGATGATGCCCTCATTGATCTTGGTGATTTAGGGAGGCTGGCTCATCCCTCCTTTCACGCAGGATTATCTTTAATTTTTGCAGGGAGCCCAAGTGCATCCATGCAGTGTCTCCCTAAATCTTTTGCTTTACAAAATAACCAGCCACAGTTTCTGGGATAGCCATGAAAGAGGCAAAGACATTAGGATTCTCCTATGCACTAATTGATTTAGCAGCAGTTTAAAACAATGTTGAGCATTGTCAGAGATGTTCCTTGGAGGTATTAAATCAAGTTTCCCAAGATGGATTGCATGCTAACCACATACTATCTAAAAATCTCAAGGGCTGTTTATTGTTCTGCAATTTATGATCGCCTTGTTAGAGGATTGCACATCAGCTTCCCTTGAGCCTAGGAAGAAACAGAGACAAATCGCATGCAAACTATATTGAACAATTCATTATATTATATTGTAGAAACCTAAGCACAGTGTGGAGATAACCCTTTTATGCACGCTGCCTTATTGAACAGTAATCACTCTGTAATGCTTTAGATATTTAAATCATATTTATAATAACACATATTAATGTAACATCCCTCATAAAGTTCTCAAGGCATTTTATGGGGTATATAAACCATGGAAAAATACAAAATTTTAAAATGCAGATATACCTACCCTGGGGTCTTTGAGGCAACCTAATGAGGAATATATACAAAATCCCAGGCTGACAGTTTAACTATTTAAGTAGCATATAGAATAACTCAAACACATTTTAAGATATTTCTGGTTACGAACTCATTCTTTATCTAAATATTTGTCCAGGTTGTATAACTGCTTATTTTCAGTTTTACTGTTATGGGTAGGAAGAGAGAGAGATTAAAAATGTTTAGAATATTTTCAATCAAAACTTTGAAATTCACATGCCCTAAAATCCATCACTGATTTGAGTTTATGTATGCTGTAAAATTACATTATTGGAGCAGTGGGGTTAATTTTAAGACATATGAAGGTATTTATCTTGGCATGGCTTACCTATCTTGGTACAGTACTGTGCATCTGTGTGTCTGGGAGATAATTTAATAATTAATTATTGACTGATTAATCTGTTTATCCTCAAAGAAAAGAGGTGGGGAGTCTTGGAGTTTCATGAGGATATTCTATACCTTTCTCAGTGGGAGATATGTCTAAATTTAGTAGGCTGTCTAAATTGATCTAGTTGCTTCACTTGAATTTTTCTTGTTTTTTACCATGTAGTGATTTAATATATAGCTATGAATTAGTTTGCAATCAATGTATAAATCACAGCAGTATTTAATGTGCTTTGAGTTTAGCATTTTCTTATTCATAACATTCAAAGCAGAATCATTATGAGCTCAAGAAAATTCTTATTTTTACTTGTCCTGCTTTCATATGAAGACGATATGTCACATACTATTTTCTAAAACGAAACATGTTCAAACGTTAGGTGCAGGAGTGAAATAAGGAGAACAGAACTCCCTAACTGTAGGTCAGTCGTATTAGTCCCTAAACCCCCGATGGCAGCCTTGCACTTTTTTTCATTGCATTTGGTTTGAGTCTATTGTACACAGACTTTATTCAGAGGGTAGGAACACATCACATGTTACGGCGAAGGAAACGAATAAATGCAGGGTGACCAACCCCCAAGTTGTTCAGTAGTTGTTTCAGGGGCAGAGCTTTCTTGTCAACATCATCTGCAAAACATTAATACAATCCCATGTGTCTCCCATGAAGGACACTTTAGAGTGTGAATAAATGGTTTCCTTTTTGTGGGTAAGAGTGGAAGCTGGCAGGAATTAGTTATTAGCACTGACATTCAATTGTTTAAATATAATGAGAATGTTTCAGTGGTATCCTGTAGGCTGTCTGGTTCTGTGTTCTTAATTTTTAAGAAAGCTGTTAAATCCTAAAGTCTGCCCACTAGCATTGCCAGGCTCTGTTTAAGTTGTAGTGCATACAAGCTTCTTTTTATGAAAATGGGGCTTTCTGGAGATACAAATAAACTGACCCAGGTCTAACTGTAAAAGAAAGACTCTTAGACCAGATGAGTTGCTTTCCTGTTTTAATCAGAACTGTCTAGACCATTTAACTCTCATTTTCTTATGTTCTGAGCTTAAGTTTATAGAGTCAAACCATAAAAAAGAGATGAAAAATATGTCCAGAAGTCCTATGACTTAAATAATCTCAGTTCACTCCTCATCATTATTTTAATACTATTTCTGGGAATGACTACCTATTTCATTTACTGTGATTCAATTATCAATAATTTTTTTTTTTTTTTTTTTTTACTGAGAACCTAGGTATGAGGTTTTGTGCTAGTTGTTGAAAATTCAGTTGTCATCACAGAATCCTGGCTGCATGGCAGTTCTAGTCTAAGCTCCTTCAATTTCCAGATGATTAGGGAAAAAGCAAAATCTATATGATAGGATAATATAAATGTAATATGTATTTGTGTGTGTGTGTGTGTGTGTGTGTGTGTGTGTGTATCTTCAAAGTAACTTTATGTTTGTTTCAGTAAATCTGATAGAAGCTTGGCATGGAATTTCTAATTCTAAACAATTTATCAGCCTTCATCCACCTGTAATGGAGAACACCCCAAGTAATTTTGCTTGAGTTAGAGGCATTCCCTTGTACCAAGTGACACTTCACAAAGTAGTTTTCCTTCATGCACATGCTAAGGGTACCTGAGAGGCTATGAAAGTCTCCCCGATAGATTTCAGGAGTTTGGCTTCTTCCCATTGCCAATTTTGCTCTTACTCTTTTAAAAGTACCTCCCAAAACCCCACTCCATATGCACAGTTGTTCACTTAACATGAATCAGAAAGACTTCTGATAGAGTTTCCATGGGGTGCTGTTTGTGAACTGCACTCCAAAGCAACTGTGTCTTACAGAATGTTCATAGAACGACAGATGATCAATAAATTAGCCCCATTCTGTCTCCACACTCTACTGTTTATTAAAGGGCTCTTATTTGTGTCTTTGCATCACTCCACAGTCAACCTCCTTCCTTTATCACGTGACATCTTTGAAAATATTTTAGCCCAGTTGTAACATTTCTAAGTTCTTTCTCTGTGAAGCCAGAGCATTGGATTTTAAGCAGACATGCAGCAATTGATGTGATTCACAGATCTTTCAATATGCTATCACCTGTTTCTCTCTGATCTAATTCAGGTACCACCACATTGCTATACTCTGGCATAGGGTGTTAATTGATAAAATTTCTGAGGTAGAGATTCTTCCATATTGCTTTCTATTTCGTGTAGTAATCTGGAAGCTCCCTATAAATGTCCTAAAATAATTTGATGAATTATCACATATATAATAAAATATGGGTCATGAAATTAGAAACCCTGTTTTCACATATGAGCTCTGTAGATTACTAGTTCTGTAACCATGAACCAGTTGGTTAACTTCTTAAGGCTCTTTCTGAATATCTAAAATGAGAACAAGAAGAATAACTGAAATGATTGTTGTGAGAGAATTGAAACAGTTGAATGAGGTAATAAACACCAAGATGAAAGCTGAAATACAGTAAGTACTGTAATAACTATTAGCCATTTTTATTAATACCAAGAATACTTCCTGAAATGGCAAATAATGTAATACCTAATTCAGGAAAACAAGTTTGTTTTTTGTTTTGTTTTGGTTTTTTGCTCTGATTATTTGAAAAATTTGAGTATCCAGACAGATGTCAAAATGATGCAAGTCTGACAAGTCTTTTGTGAAATCAACTTGTGATTTACTGTAACACTTGGAAATTCTATTGAACTTCAAACATTATTCCAAAGTTATAGCATCATTGATTTAAAATATCATTGTTGCAAATGTATAGGAACATTATACATTTATGCATCATGTATCTTGCATGCATATAATTATTTTTATAATGCGAAATTTCAAAAACACATTTTTTCTCAAATTTGAGTTTAAACTGGGGAAGATGACTGTTGCTCATATTTAGTAATGGGGAAACTGAAGAATTAAAGGTTTAACTGAGTTGTGAAAGAACACTGTGCCACTGAAAGGTATAATGAAGATATTAAAAAAATATTTCCTGTGAAGTTTGAGTACTGTTGCTTCTAAGACTATTTCAAATAAGAAGTCATGTATCTCCCATAAATCTTGAAAGATTAGCTTTTGGAGGAAATAAGCAAAACATCAGGTAAAGAAATAAAGAAATTGGCATTGGCTAACACTTATCTGAAGTGGGAAACAGTTGCCAAAAAACCAAAAAAATAAATGACATAAAAAATAGTTAAACAAGGAATGTTAAAATACCACCAGTCAGAGTGAACACACCATGAAAACTAAGTGTGAAATTTGTGTGACTTTTAAGTGGCCAAGATATTAAATTCATTAAAAAAGAAAATATCGTCAGTATAAAAGAAGAAATTGGGCTGCCAAGTCATGAAATCTTGCGAAAAGAAATGTATTTCAAACAAAGGCCTGTTTGCAAAGAACACTTTCACTTGAAAATATATCAGTGTGTCCAGATGACAGGGATCCATGGATATTAATATAAATAGCATATGAATTTTCCAAACTTCCTAACAACTGTAATAGAAGTCTTCATCTAGTCACAGAGTGTTCTATGAACTGTCTTTTTGGCTGATATTTCCCTTTTCTATCTCTCATAATAACTATTTAGTTAGAATCATCTTTTCTTAAATATTTATTTATTTATGCATACTAGAGCTGGGGTGTAGGCCAGAGGTGTGTGTGGCTGGGGGTGGCGGGGGAGAGTGGGGAGCAGAACAGGCAGATCTACTGAAATGCACTGCTAAGGGGAACAGCAGGTGAGATAGGAGAGGCCTGCTGCGCCATGTGGGGTTAGCTCCCTGGCGGGGGATGCCACAGTGACTGGCTATAGCTTGATAGCACTAAGACTTAACCCATTGTACACCAGGGAGGCCCAGAATCATCTATTTAGACAATCTACTGTTGTCTGAATATGAAGGTAGAAAGTGTAATTAACCAGAGACCTAACTGTTCTATTTACTTAGAAACACACCAAATGGTAATTTGGTTTTTCCATGAAATGTCTTGTTTTGGTAGGCTTAGTTTTTGTTCATTTCCACATCTACACCATTATTCCTGTAGTTAACTATTTTTTCAATCTAGCTCAAAGAACTTGTTATTTTGTGTATGGACACATGTAATACATATGCATCAAACCTGGTATTTTGAGGTTCTTGAGGCATATTGTTTGAGCCTCAGTTGAAGTTATAAATCTAGAATGGAAGAACCAGAAAAATTAGTTTGTAACTTTGTTATGTCCATTTGAATGAGTCACTTCATTTGGCTTAGTCTTTGTTTCCTCATCTGTAAAAATATTGCATGAGCCAAAACAGGCTAGGCTATGTATGCTTCAGTAACAAACACCAAGACATAGTGATTCTTGATGTTAGTTGCTCAAGGACTGACTTACTTTGATGATTGCTGAGGGAGAAAAGTTGCTCTGCCAAGTAAATGTTTCTCTCTGGAAGTGACATGTGTCACTTCTGCTCAGATTTTATTAGTTAGCGCAGGTCATATGGCCACATCTAACTTCAAAGGAGTGGGAAGTGCAAACTTGCCATGTGCCTGAAAGCAGAAAACCTAGATGATTTCTAAAGAGTCTGTTCACTATGTAATAATTTGTTTATAAGGATAAACAGAATGACTCATTTAAAAATACTTGGGTTATAAAATGCTTTTGTTAAGTCAATGATCGATTTGTTTTTTATATATTTCTAACATAACTAAATACCTGAATAAGTTCAATCACATCTTCAGTTCATATTTTATTAAATTCCACAAAATTCGTAGGCACAAAGACTATGGGGATGCTTGAGGCTTCTATTTTTAAAATTTAGGTACATTATTTTAACTTACCAAGTGGAAATTAATTAAGAACTAAGGCAGTATTGTTAAAGTGGCAAAGTTGAAAAGTCTTTTTGTCAAACTTACTTGAAAATGTGCCCCCATCTTTTCATGACTTTGTATATGTGAAGTGAATGAGAGAATAGAGATAATTCAAACAAAATTTACCTTGGCTTTCTTTTCCCACCAACAGAATTACCTGGAAAAATTACAACCAAAATTAGTCAGTGGTTGCTCCATTTGAAAAGAAAATGAGTTACTTTCCTTAGTTTGGAAGGCATCAGATTCCGCCTTTTTGTCCTCTTAGTTTCCACACAGTGAAAGTTTGAAGCTTGTAACGAGAAAACCAACAGACATTTCAAAGAGAACAACTGCCTCAGCTAGTGAGTGCGCCTGTGGAGCTGTTACTCTCCAGCCAACCCACTCCTGGATCCATGTTAATGAAAATGTGTCAAAGCATGCCACAGTAAATTCTGTGCCCGTTTTTAGCAAGGTATCACGGTTTAGTGACAGGTAAGTGACCTTTGTCACTTACGTGACGTGCAACATGAGCAGTTCTCTAGATGTCTATAAATCTTTGTTTTCTCATCTGTAAAGTTGCTAAAATAGCACTAACTGCTCAACTTGTAGGGTTTAGGGAGAACCAAAATAGATGTTTGTAAAACGTGAACCTGCAATGGTAAAAATCAAATAAATGTCAGATTACATTTTCTCCACCAATATGCCCCAACCTTTGTTTATTCTTCCTTTAGGCATGAGATCATGTTGCCTTGTGGGGCACATCTTAGTATGAGGCCAGCGCCCAGAGTAATAGGTAGTTATCCATTATTTTCGTCCCACTCCAGAAAGCGCAGAATAATTCAAGCAAATAAGAGTGATATTGTTAGAGAACAAATTGGATATCTATAAGTTCACTTAAAAAAGGAAATAATTTGCAAATGTGTGGACTTGTGTTTACTAACAACATTTTTGGCATATCTCAGATTGCAGTCCACCAAGCTATCCAGACTCTGGTAGAAAGCCACATTGACATTCACTTAGAGAAAGGCGGCATGCTTATGGAGCAAAGGGTCAGTCACATACCCTCGCTGTTGTGGCTGGAGGAGGTAGTATTTGTAACATCCATTATGAACTCAAGGGGTGAATGACAGCAGGTCTGTGCAGCAGCAGCAAAGGCAGCATCCCCACAGGCAGCTAACACCAACTCCTCCGCTATTCAGTGTTTGCCCAAGCATAAGACCCTAGCAGGTCTCATTACTGGTTGAATAAATGATAGTGTGGTAGACAAAGTCAGGATGGATAACAGGCTTGTGTATGTCAGATTGCGGGTACCATTGGACTCTCACAGAGGGCATCAGTCATCGGAGGGGATAAATTACAGACATTCACCCATGACGTTCCACATCATTTCCCTAACACTTCTTCACCTCCCATCAATTCCAAAGAAAACGGCTATTTTAGATCCTAACCTGAATTGAGTATTTCCCCCTTGCATCTTGTTGTTGTACTTTTTTTCCTGTCTAGTCATAATATGCACCAAAAACAACATGTGAGGACAACTTTTACTTTAGGATATACCCTGTGGCTCAAGCCGTGGTTCATTATGGAGCTGCTAGCAGTCAGAGGTTGGCAGTGTTACTTAATGGAATAACAGATAGAGAGCAAGAATAATAGCTCCCCTGTCTCTCAGTCTATTAATAGTGGAACCATTAATACTGCAAAATGACTGGTAATAAGAATATTTTAAGGGGGGAAAGCCTTTGCAATAAATGAACTTTTATGGCTAGCATGGTTGTTAGAACATAAGTCTAATTCTTAAGAAAATAGAACTCTGGTTTACTGGATACACATATATTATTTGTTATTATTGTTTGTTTACTATGTTATTCTTCCTTTCTGAAAAAGAGGTTTAGTCATTTCCCTCTTAACATCAATGTCCAAAATATACATGGCAACGCATGACCTAGGAGTATATTTATGTAACATCATGATCATTTTCCATGGCAACAAGCCTTGTCAAGCTGTCAGATTCCGGGAGACAGACTTCTGAGCAGTTCCCAAACAAATATAATTTTAATATAGAAATGAATAAAAATCCTACTGTTCTACAGTGGTGTCTAATATTGAACCCATAAACATATAAGACTGCACCCCACCAATATAGAATTAAAACGATGATATACTTTAAAGATGCACACTAGATAAATAGTATCTCTTTGAGGAGTTGCAACTCCACTTTCTTGGAGAGGAGTACACTTGACAAAGATTGTGACCATTGTCTTGAAATTCTGGTGATTTTTCGCAACCATATTCATAACCACTTAAAATCCAATAAAATTTTTAGACACTCAGTAGTCAAAATAAATATTGCTGCCATTGATATTCCCCCTAATGACAATTATAAAGGTTTAAAATTGAGGTTACAAGAGAAAAAATACTTTGACTTTTTTATTCCACCTTTCCTGTACTTTATAGTGGTTTAGAAAGCCAGACCAAATGGATGTTTGATACAGAATTGAGGTTTTGTTCTCTGATAGGAGGCTATAGATGATGAGTGGATGGGTGGATGGATGGATGGATGGATGGATGGACTTCATGGAAAAGTAACAGGTAGCTGTCATTAATCTCAGGGTATACACAATATGTTTTAGTCAGTTCCTTAGTTATTATGCAACTTCTGTAATTGAGCAAACTAGGAACAAAGAGGTAGAGTTTTCACTCTGCATCCTTTATTAAGTTTTTGTGAAAGTTAGTAAAATCTAACAGTATGAATTCCTTTCTTCAATGACCTTATTTCCAAAACTAATTCCTAAAACTAAAACCATTGTTCTAAAATAAATTTGTGTCCTGGCCGTGCCATTGTTTTGATTAGCTATGGCTATGTAAGAAACCCCCCCTAAAATCTAGTGGTTAAAGAGTACTCTTATGATTCTGTGGATTGGTTGTATTTGGATAATCTAATTTTGAGAGTGATCCCCAGCATGCTGCAGTCATCAGGAGGGGGTCCCCTGGGATTGGGACCCTGTGTCAGCTGGATTTCCTCTCCACTATTATCTCAGAGTGTCTCACTTTCCATGGGGCTTCTCCTGTGGTTCCTCCTACAGGATAGCTAGACTTCTTAATGGGACTTAAGGATCCATGACCACAAACACAGAGGATGCCAAATGATCATAAGGCTAAGACTGGAAAGTAGCACAGTCACTTTCTCCAAATTTTGTTTATTGTTGCGAATCATATATTAAGGAATGGGGCCCCCACTGGTACTTGACTTTAAGGTCTTTGGGGAGCACCGCTATCACTGCTACTTTTTCACAAGCAGTGTGACCTAAAGAATTGTTTCCTCAAGTGTCAAATTAAGAGATTACACTAGATTCAAGTCTATCTTTAATAGACCATAGTTCCCTGAGCCATTCAACATAGTATAGTAATTCAAGAAAATAGACTCCAAACCCCGTACAATTTTAGGCCTATTTTCAAATTCGCACTAAACATTCCTCATGTAGACCAGAATTGGCAGGCAGCTCTGAGTATGTCTTACTCATGACCTTCCTTTTACATCGTCTCCCATGCACTGCCTGGTGTGCATATTTCAGTGGATGGTACTGTATATCCTTGCCAGAAATCTGGAAGTCATTCTTGACTCCTCTTGACAACAATATGTGCCAATCAGTAAGTCATATCAACACTATGAGGGAAGTACTATTATTATCCCCATTTTCAGACGAGAAAAATAACACATGGAGAGACTATAACGTGCTCAGTGTCACACAACCAGCCAGTGGAGGAGCCCATTCTTAATCATGCTGCTGTAATGGGACAGTGACCCTTGCTTCCCAAAAGCATGAAGTAATGTGAAAGACTTAATGATCACAAAGGTTTTTATGTAAAGTTTGTGAGAAAGATAATTTGTAAATTCTTCAGTAATACTGTAGCTCTAGGAGGATGACTTTGAGGAAGGATCAGTTGGTCATCTTAAAAATAATGCACAACCCTATCATCAGTCATCACATACACACACACACACACACACACACACACACACAGAGAGAGAGAGAGAGAGAGAGAGAGAGAGGGAAAGAAAGAGAGAGAGAGGACATTTTAGCTTTCAAGTTTTATGCCATAAATTATATGGAGAGTTGTAATATAAAATCTGTTCCCTGGGTGAAGAAGACAAGACATTCATGTTCAATTACTCAGTCCAGCGGAACTGGTGCTAGAATCAAGCTTAGAAACCACAAGCAAAGAGTAGCTAATAATTAATTAGCTGAGGAACAGGACATATGGCACAGGTTAAAACTATTCAGAAGCCTATGATTCTGGGGTCAGACTCTCAATAACAGAATTAATTTGTTGCTTTGTATCTATTTTAGTTCCAACCTCTCCAGAAATGTTAGGCAAGGATCATGCACTACAAACTTTAACTAAATAGTTTTGAAACTATTTTTAATACAATGTTTGTGTAGGGAGTACAAGATAAGGTTCCTGAGACACTTGAAGTATATATTAAGGCTTTTCTGGAAATAAGAGAAACTATTCATGGAAATATTTCTTCTTCTGAGAGTGAAATAAATCAACAAATTACTATTTAAAGTATGTGAATAATCTCCTGCCCCAACTTTTTCAAATTACTTGTTATGGCTTTGGATATTTTTTCCACTAATTTTCACTGCAAATAGAAAAATACCACTTTGGCAAGGATAAAAAAATATTCTTTGAGGCCATCGAATACTTACCTTTGCTTGATCACATTCCCCCTGGAGAGGCCCTGGAGAGGCCAACCCTTGGGCCTGAAAAGGAATTTCTTCCATCTTAGATCTTTCCTGGTGACATACAGTAAAGACAATTAAGAAGGGACTTGACACACATCTAGTAAACACTGACTGCAGTAGACTCCCCCAATTCAGTTGTGCTTACTTCACTCATGGAGTGGTTTGCTTCATTAGTAAATATTTCTGTGGTTCCCAATCTGATAAACCACCACTTGGTTGGTATTACGCCCTACTTCGTTCTAGCCATCTCTCAGTTCATAAGTCTACTACATCTAAATTCATCGTTGTTATTAAGCTCTTAAAATTTATGTCAAAATGCACATTAGCAATAATGAAATGCTTACTGGTCCAAATTATGAATAAAGCCTTTTTTCTTGTGCAACACAGTCATCATGGCATGTCATGAAGAGAGAACAGAAAAATTTAGTAAGATGCTTTGATCAGAGGCCCAGAACATATTGTTCACTTCACTGTTTTATCTCATATGGCCCAATACCCTTGCTTTTCTTTCTCATATCTCTGACCCATCCCAGGGAAATTTTACAACTGTTATTTCTGTGTAATGCACAATTCAGTTGCATTTTTACCTGAGACATATTTCTTGAGTTTATTTTTGAAAAAACAGGAATACTTTAAGAATATATTTCACCCAAATTCTGAGACCCAAATAGGAGTTAATATATTGGTCATAAATTTGTAGGCCAGGAAATCACTTTGCATAGTGTCATGTCCAAGTTCCAAGTATTGTCCCTCCTGGAGATCCCTCACATTCATCCTCTGTGGTCTCTCTCCACACCACTGCTTCTGCACCTATGAGTTCATCTCCCATTTGGGCTACTGATGCCCAGCCCACATCCCTAAGTCCAGGAACTCACCCCCCTTCCCCCACACTGTACACAAGTGTGCGCCAGAGTAATCTTACTGAGACATGAGCCTGACCAAACCTTCCTGTCTTAGAAATCTCTCCAATGATGTGCCAGTCCCTGTTGGATGAAGTCTAAACAAAACAGCATGGTCACCCAGTCTGTTCCAACATCCTTTACCAATCTTATCTCTGGCCCTTCCCTTCTATCTCACATTCAGACGAGACCAGACATTTCACGGTTGCCCAAAAAGCATCATATTGTTTCATCTCTCTTGACCTTTGAACAGACTGTAATTTCTGTCTTCATGCCCTTCTTCCCCAACTCCTCTCAGTTAACTCCTGCATGTCTCAAAAGATCCACTTCAAAATCTACCTTCGTGAGGTATCTTTCCAATTACTATGGGGGAAAGTTAGCAGTAGCTACTGCATGCTCCAGTACCACCATGTACAGCTAGCCCTAGAACACATGCCACCCTGCACTGGGGCTGAGTTTGTATCTCTTCACTGGGCACAAGCATGGAAGTCTTACCTCATAAGTTTTTCTGTCTAGATTAGTTCCTGGCATAGAGAACATGCTTTGGTGATTCATTCATTCCTTGTTATTGCTGGTATAGTATTAAAAAACATGATCCTTGCTATCTTAGATTATAATTTAGTTGGGACTGACACTAGGCAAATACACAAATAATTACTGTCTGAGGCATGTGCCTTGATAGAAAAAGTAGATTACAGGAAAGAGAATAAAGAATGAATGGAAGAACTAAATAGGATGGGGAAGGAACAAGGAAGAAATTGCTGAGAAGGTGGTGTCTAAGTTTGAATCTAAAGGATGTGCAGGAGGTAGCCAAGAAAAGGAGGATGAAAAGCATGGTGTGGAGGTCTGAAAGTGGAAAGAGCTTGTAAAAGGAATTGGGAAAAGGTCAGTACATCTAAAGTAGATGCAGGGGACTGAACATGGAGAGGCCTGAGGAACACAGCAAGGCTAAACCACAAGGACTTTGAATTTTGTTAGAAATGCGTTTGGGAGACACTGAGGGTTTAATGAAGAAGGTTGAAAGTAAGATCCAGAAACAACACATTATAGGTAGAGCCGCAAGAAGCTTTCTTCCTTGGGGATCCTGGAGGAGAGACTGATGGAGTTAATGCCAGGACAAAGGGCTTGGAGGAGGGAACAGTTTGTCACTGGCTCTTGTTTAGCCCAACCATTCTATTTCCCCTGGGCAGCCTGACTTTTTTTGTCACCAAGAGTTACAGTTTTAACTGTTTGAAAAGTTATGATATCACTCCCTTTTGATTGAAAACGTATGGAATCTGTCTTCAAAGGCGTAATTGTTTTGTTAAGGACCAGACTACACGTGCTATCTAACAGTGCTTATCAATCAGCTCACTTGACCCATACCAGTTCCCCACCCTCCCATCACCACCCAAGTCCATCTGGCTCCTCCTAGTGTTGCCTATGTCAGTGCCTAGTGCTCCCATCATCTTAGATATCAGCACTGTTACCTTCCTCTCCCTTCTGGCTCAGCAACAATCCATCACCAAGTCCTGCTTACTCTTCTTCTGAAACATCTTTCAAATGTGTCAACAGTCCTCTTACTCCCCACCACCATCACACAGTTCAAGCTATTATGTCTTGCCCAGGACCTCTGTGATAGTCTACTAATAAATAAACCAATTATTCAATCCTCAACTCTATTTTTTATGCAGCAGTCAGAGAGAACGTTAAAAACACAAATTAATGTATACTCTCTATTGCCAGTATTTACGCCAAACTTGAAGAAGCAAACTTTGGATGCCCTAACTGGCCTTGATTCTGCCGCATTTGTTGCTGTCTAGCTGCCTAACTTCATCATCTGTGTATTTCTCCTTTGTATAATCCTCAAGGTCCCAACAGGTGAGAGATGGCATACTCAAGTAGAAGGCGTGGAGGATCTATTTACATAAGTCATTTTTACAAATGTGTGGGCATAAGAGAAGAAGGTGGAAGGCATGGGAACTGGATTCATTCCACACATGCCAACCTCCAGGGCACAGAGTGAGTCTGAAGTGGAAATGGAGAACCTGATCACTTAATGCTGAAGGCATTGTACTTGTACTCCCAGGCTGTTGGAACTGGAGTCACTTTTTTTTTAATATCCTTAGATTGAAAACTCAGTGAAGGTGGAGACTGTATGGGACCATCCATGGTTGTATCTTTTGCACTTTGCACATCATCTGGCATGTGGTAGATACTTAACAAGTATCTGTTAAATGGGTGGATGGGTGGATGGGCAAATAAAAAAACACATTTCTGAGATTTTTCTCTACTAAAGTCAGAAGATATGGATATAGATCCAGTTGTTAGAAAGGCTGCCAAAAGAAGTAAAATATCTCTATGACCATGTGTCCCTGGCGACACCTGGGGGCGGTCTGAGCCTGGTGCTTCAGGCTGTAGGGGTCTAACATGGAGCAGTTCCTTAGGAAAGTGAAGGTGATTCATCCTCCTAGTTGTTTCATAAGAAACTATAGTACTTGTAAGTTAATTTAGTGTTGTAGGTCTAACATTGCCTGCTAATTTCGCTTCATTACACTTCCTACCTACTCAGGCTGCCAGATATATATTAGATATATTGGGATATCCAATAGGTCATATTTTATAGATTGTGTGATTGGGCTGAGAAATTTGAAACAGCATCCCAAGCAAGCTAAGCCAACTCCTCTGTTATCTCTCTTACAACCTAGTCTGACCAGCGTATTAGTGTATCCTAGTTTTATCATGGAAAAAGAGTCCCATGTTCTGGGAAATTCCACCATTCCAGGTAGACTAGGAAAGCATGCTGTACTCTCACAGCATTTGAGTTATATATTATTTCTCAAAACATAATTGGAAATGCAATTATTGCTATACACTTCTCCTTTATTTTATTCAGTAGATTTTCCCTTTTCCTTGTTTATGTTAATGTCTTGGAGACTGCGTTGATTTTTAATCATTAAAA
This sequence comes from Scalopus aquaticus, assembly GCA_004024925.1. NCBI lineage: Eukaryota > Metazoa > Chordata > Mammalia > Eulipotyphla > Talpidae > Scalopus > Scalopus aquaticus. Next base: position 36,501 of record PVIJ01000789.1, read on the forward strand.
GAGTTTCTAGGCATAATAATGGTATTTAAATTCTCCAATAGGTGACCCTTGCCAACCATGGTGGGGAACAGGGAAGAAAGTGGGCCTCTGCATGAATTGCAATACATATTATTTCCCCATTTTTGGTTTTGGCATTGGCAGTGTCCAGAATGTGAGGTAGCCAGTGCCATCCCTTGTCTTATCAAGGAGCATGCTAGATTTTGAATGGAATTCCTTACAAACAGATTTGCTTACAGACCACAAGGTGGTCAAAATGGCTATCTAAAATTACTCTGTGACTTATTCATGCATCAAATAAGTAACAAATGACATCCCTGCCTTTTCCCCAAAGATTACTGGTGGGTGGAATTCTAAAGCTCAAAGAAAAGGAAAACCATATGGGCATGAGATGGACTGGATGTTAAAAGTGGAGTTCTTTTCCTGTACTGAATTGTTCCATGCTTTATGTAAATAAAATGTTTAAAGTTTGTCTAGGATCCTTCTATTACAGCTTGAACTGAGTGGGCATGTTGTGAAAAAAAGCAGTGGGTATGTTGTGGAAAAAAAGCAGTTTTTATTAAGTTGCTTTTTGCCTGGGTGAAATGAAATATGCCACAAATGACTGTCTGCCTGTGAATTAACTTGCTTAAGTCACTTATTTTACCTCAGGACTAGATAGCTGTCCTGCCTGGTAAGGACTCTCTATTCGAAGAAAACTGCCACAGCACAACTGACATGGGCCGAAGTGGCAGACAGCACTCGCGTTGGCTCTGTTTGGGTAAATCTTTAAAAAAGAAATAAAGAGCTCAACGGGTCAGGGTATGTGAATAAACAAAGCAAAGAAAAGAGGAATTCAGGAGAGAATTAGAATTCTGTCCTAAAGGAGAAACCAATAGACATTACTCAGGACTCTTTGAACTAAGGAGTTTCCTGCTAACATCCTAGTGGGTAGGTATTTATAGTAACTGGTATTTGTCCTACATACTCAAATAAATGGAATAATTAACAGAAAAATAAACAGAATATAGCTTAACTATACAAAGGTTATTTAAAAATAAAGGTTGATTATTCAACTTACTCCTTTTTATTAATTTTTAAATATATGTATATGCCGATAGATAGATAGATAGATAGATAGATAGATAGAAAAAGCATCATTGTTCATTTTTGTGCAGTGTATGCTTGCATGCTTTCTCCTTTCAGGTGTATTCCCCATAAAAATTCCACCGCCAGTTCATCCGTGCACCATCACCATAATCCTTGTGCTCTTCTCTCACCCTGTTTTGATTCTTCCACCCCTTTCCCAGTCCCGGGTCCCCAGAATATCTCTGATTTATAGTTGCCTGCTAATTTTTAAAATTTATTTATTGTTATTTTTTTTCCTGATCCCTTATTTGGTTTCCTTATATTCCTCCTTTTCTTAAACGTTTGAAGTCCTCTTTTTATAAGATATCAAATTATAGGAATTCAGTGCTCCTTGCTCTTGAATAGGGAAAGTTATTGCCAGGAGTTTCAGCTACTGAATTTGATGGTCTCCCAGTCTGCCTTATTCACAAAGCCTGTAGAGCAAACCTTACATAGGCGTTTAAGTGCAATTCCATTCATCTTGGGGTGAAAAGCAATTTACTTCTAACTCATTCTACTTTTTTAAACAGTGAAAAAAAAACACATATATACACACTATTCACATCTAGAAGATAAATAGGAGACTTGGGTTACCCAAATTTGTCAAATTTAGACAAAAAGTATAAATAGACAATTTTGCAAATTCTCAATTTCCAATTCACGAATATTTATTGAAAGTACTAACTTTATACAATTTTATTTCTAAAACAGAAAATACAGATATCTTAGAAATGTATTATATTACATATTTCTAAGTCATTGCTCTTTAAAAGTTAATTTGCCTACATTTCTTTATCATTTTCAAATACCTTCTCTATAAAATAGTTCTTACTATTTTTCTTTAAAAGGATATATGTCAATATGAGTTTTCAGAAATTTGATAACTAAAATTGCAATCTATGAAATCACTAACATCCATAGCCACAATTTACATCAAGTTTTTTACCAAAAGGAAAAAAATGACCTCCAATGTTCAATGTATTGTATTTTTTTTTTTGCTTTTATATTGTTGATGAATAAGGATAAGTGAGCATTTCCCTTTAAAATAATTTGCACTTTTAAAGGAGGGTGATTTTTTTCTACATGGAACTCTAGTACAGAATACTAATTTTACCAAAGGTGCTAGCTAGTTGTAGTTTTCCCCCCATTTTTAACCTATAAGCGGCTTTCCTTGGCATTAATCGCATAGTTCCATGTATCTATATTTATAATTTTAACAGATACTTCATAAATATGGAATCAGGCTATTATCTTGATAATGTACCACTTTTCTATAAATACAGAGATAGGGTAATTACCACTAGAACTATTTGATAAAATTCAAAAATAGATAAATAATGAGTAAGTCTTCCATTCAGTCATTAAAATTCAGAAAACAAAACAAAATATATTTAGCCATTATCCTTTGGATGAATTTGGCTCTCTGCCTTCAAACCACTACCAATTTCAGCTGGCATGTAAGGAGATTTTGTGAATACTGCCCAGTGCGTGATGAACTGCACTGGAGACACTAGTCAATAACAACCCATTAGCATTATCCAAATGAAGAAGCAAATTATGCATGAAAAAATATTTTAAACAATATAAAACTTGACATGTGAAACAGGAAAATCTAAGAAATTTTAAGTGAAGTTCAGTATGCCCTATAATCTGAGTTATGCTTTGAAACTGGGAGACATTATTACTCATAAATATGTAAGTTACTATAAATTCTGGTAGAAGTATTGCAGAATGGTAATGTGATGTGATTTTTTTTCCACGTGTGCAGCTTTATCACTACAGTATGACATGGCCACTCAGAAAAGCTAATATGTTCTTAGTAGCATTTGTGTGAGGAGGTAGCATTAGTGTTAGGAGGGATGTGTATGTGATGAAGCCTGTTCCACATGATCCTCAAACCTGTCCCTGCAATCTTTCAATCATCCATTTATGTAAAAAAACCTAATTTTATTTTCATTATGTTGTGGGTCTTTATTTATTCAAGACATTTCTCAGTAAGCATTTGTTAAGTATACATCTACCATAAAATAGGGCCTGTGATAATTTCTTTTTTTAAAAGATTTTATTGATGCATACAAGAACTAGGGTATAGGCCAGAGGTGCAGGGGGTGTGAGGGTTCACCGAGACAGAGAGGGGAGCATAACAGGTGGATCTACTGAAATGCACTGCTGAGGGAAGCAGTGGGCGAGATAGGAGAGATCTGCTGTGCCATGTGGGTTAGCTCGGTATAAGCTCATGGTGCAGTGGCTAGTGATGGCTTGATAGCACTGAGACTTAACCCCTGCGCCACCAGGGAGGCCTGGGCTTGTGATCATTTCTGCAATACAATAATAAATGAGACATTGTTTCTGATTGTCAAAAAACAAGTAGTTTAAAATCACAATGAGGCCATGATGGTGTGAAGGTCAGGGGATTTGAGAGGTCAGGGAAGGATTTCTGTTGAATAGATCACTTTTTCCAAGAAACTTTGCTAGACCATCTGGTGTGTGTGTCAGATTCTGGCACATTCCCTTCCACCCCCCAATTTTTATTTATTTATTTATTTATTTTTGTGGTATCATTGGTTTGCAACACTCTATATTTTACGAGTATAGGTTCACACCTCTTCAGGTGTATATTACCACACTTACCACCAGGGCACCCATAGTCTTCCACAGTAGTCCACTGAACACCCCTTTGCTACCACTCACCCACCCATTTCCTCTTGTAGCCTCAGGACAGACAAGTTGGTTATGAAAATGTGGTGCATTTATACAATGTAATCTTACTCAGCTATAAGCAAAGATGAAATCTTGCCATTTGTAACAATCCAGATGGAACTGGAGGGGATTATACTAAATGGAATAAGTCAGAAGGAAGTCAAATACCAAAAAATTTCACTCATGTGGAATATAAAGAAAGGCGTAAACCTAAATCAGAGCAAACCCCGGAAGTCTGGCACCCTTTTTCATTCCTTGAGACCAAAGTTTCAGTTTGAAATTCCATATCTATTTGGGAGGTTTTTCTGTTCAGTTAGTTGACTAGATTAGATTTGAAGCTCCAAGTGACTATTGTCTGCCCATTCCTTTTATCCTAGCACGTGCTTAGTAGTGGGCCTTAAAGGGGATGGTACCTAAGATTAAACTAGAAGGTTAAGTAGAAGTATGTTCACTATTTCCAGCAGGTGGTACAAAGGCCCTAAGGTGTTAAAAACCACAGCAGATTTTCACACTAAGGTGAACTTAATGTGGCTGAAATGGCAGACGTGGGTGGATTCAAAGGAGAGGGAGCGACATCATGGAGAGAAAAGAGACAAGAGTTAAGGCTGATGAAGGAAGCAGGTGTTAGAGGCTAGATCCAGTAGAGCCTTAAGGAGTAATTGAGATAATCTGTATACTTAGGAAAATAGCTAGCACATAGTAAGGATTTAGTGGTAATATTTTATCATTATTAATTATTCCACTTTTAATCATGCCTGTGTGCACATATGTATGTATGTTTGATTGTATCAGGCATTTTCTGGATACCGGGAATTGACATTTAACAAGATACAAAAATATCTTCATTCATGGAGTTTAGATTCCAGTCGGTGAGGGTATGAAGAGAGATAAGTATAAAGAATTAAGTCAGAAATGATCAGGTGGTGATAAAGACTCATGTGAAAATAAAACTGGATGATCAGATGAAAAGCATTGTCAGAAAGAACCCTAAGGTGACATTTAAATTGCGATCTGCGCGATGAGAGTAAGGCAGCGGCGGGGAGGCCTGGAGATGAAAGAAACACGTTAGACAGTAGGAGCAGTGGTGTAGTTGTTTCGATGTAGAAACCAGCCCAACATGTTTCAGGGAGAGGAAGGTGGGTTGGGCTGTGGTCACCTGGGAGCAGAGTCAGGGGTGGAGGTGACCTTGAAGAGCTAGGCAGGGGCTGTCTGCTTTACACCCTTGTGGACCATGGCTGGAGTTTGGGTTTTGTTTGTAACAAAATAAGAAGATAGGCTTGTTAGGAGGGGACTTACCAAAAGAGATTATACTTTAGAAACAGCACTTTGATTAAGTGAAATGAGTAAATTTCATACTGAAGGAAGTATTATAAAGTAAGTTAACCATAGTATTTGTTCAATGAAGAGAGAGAGAGATAGATGTTTGCATAATACAAAAATACTCTCTGTTGGGGATATAAGGTAAGAGAAACGTTAACCCTTTTATTTATTTTTTAAAGATTGATTTATTTATGCATACAAGTTGGGGTACAGACCAGAGGCATGGGGAGGCAAGAGGGTTCACCAGAGACAGAGTGGGGAGCAGCACAGGCAGATCGACTGAAGTACACTGCTGAGGGGAGCAGCGGGCGAGGCAGGGGAGGTCTGCCACACCATGTGGGAATCTTCCCCGGCTGGGCGTTGAACTCGCGTCACCACTGCCAACAGCTCCACAGTGCAGCGCTTAACCGCTGTGCCACTGGGGAGGCCCACATTAACGCTTTTAAATGGAAGACTTAGCAACCATAGTCCATACCATCATCATCTCACCCATGAATATTGGTATAGTTCCATGACTTGCCTTGCCATTTTCACTCTTACCCTTCAGTCTAGTCCCAAAGTAATAAGCAGAGTGATTCTTTAAAGCACTGTCCTACTTTCTCATTGGCTGGCCAGAATCTTCCAGTGTTTTTCATCTGACTCAGTGTAACAGCCAAGATATTCACTGCAGCCAATGAGAACATACATGAAGTAGCTCTCCTGCTACCTTATTTCATTATCTAATACTCTCCTCCTCACTTCCTGTGCAAACAGGCATTCATTCTCAGAGCCTTTGCACTGATGGTTTTGCATGACTGCTCGTCACAAAAACATTGCCATGGCTCTATTCCTTTCTTCCTCCTAGTCTCTTAAAACACCACCTTTACCGGTAATATCCATAACTTGGATAAAATACACATACAGTAGCACACTGAGAGTCTCCAAATACATCTATATGCTGCTGTTCTATATGTGCAACTAGCACAATTTTGGAAACAATATTAAGTCAAGGGTGACACAACAATTCCACTCTTATTTTTATACCCCAAAGAAACTCATTAGTGGGCGCCAGGAAGTACGTACAAG
>PVIJ01000789.1:42789-245921 GCA_004024925.1 Scalopus aquaticus
CTCTTTTTTTTTTTTTTTTTAAGATTTATTTTTTATTTATACATACAAGCTGGGGTACAGGCCAGAGGCGTGGGACGGCGAGAGGGTTCACCAGAGACGGAGCAGGTAGCAGAACAGGCAGATCAGAAATACACTGCTGAGGGGAGCAGCGGGCAAGGCAGGAGAGGTCTGCCTGGCCATGTGGGATTCTCCCCGGCCGGGCGTCGAACCCGCGTTACCGCTGCCGACAGCTCCACAGCGCAGCGCCCAACCGCTGCGCCACCGGGGAGGCCCCTGGTGAACCCTCTTGCCGCCCCACACCTCTGGCCTGTGCCCCAGCTTGTATGTATAAATAAAATAAAATCTTAAAAAAAAAATAAAAGAAAAGAAAACAGCACTGTGTGAGTTACCACAAATGTAGGAACAATTCAAATCTTTCAGTAGTAGATTGGTTAAATATATTGGGGAAATCACATATTAGAAAATACATACTGGTGGAAAAATCAGGAAGTAGATTTACAAGAGTTTGTATGCAGTATAAAACTATTTATAAAAAAATGTTAAATTGGGCAAAACAGTTTTATGCTCTATTTAAAAATAGATCATGAAAAAAAATAAAGTTCTTGGGATTGATAATACAAAATTCAGGATTGGCATTTCTTTGGAGCATGGTATTGAATGATATTGGGGAGGGTGCCCTAAAGCTACATCTCTGTCTGGTGTCAAGCTTATTGTTCACAAAGTTATTTGATATATTACTCAGTTTTCTTCATTTTTTTTGAAATTGTCCAAAAAAATTTTTTTTTAATTTAGGTCATATGTTGGCTGCCTGAAAAATTTACAATCTCCTGTATATTTGGGGTTTGTATGCCAAGGTAGGATGGAGGATATGTATTTCAAAGCATGAATGTTGATTTTATGAGGAAGTTGGATCATAATTTCAAGGAATATGTTGTGCTTTAGAGAGAGTTCAGAGGTTGACATTCTAATCTTAACTGAAAGCAGACCTGGTAACTTACACTTCTACTTCAAAAGTGTCCTTTCCAGATGAAAGCAATGAAAAATGCCTGAATCTTGAATAAGGGGGAATTAATTTTCAATAATCTATAGATAGGTTAAGATTAAGGCAGTATAGGATGGTTAAAAGATCAAGAACTTCGCCTTGATTGTCAACTCTACAACTGTGATAGGAATTGAAAAATATAACTGGAAGCAATCTTAAGCTCAAAATGATGTATGTTTGCTTCTTGAGATTCAAGATTCATGTTTGTTGATGCACTGCAGAATATTAGTACTTGGATTCTCTGAGATACAGGGATCCACGGCTGTGAAAGGTCTCCGTGAGCTTTCTAGGCTTTTCGCTATTGTTGTTAATGACGGTACATTATTGGAAATGTTAAGCAGGGACACATTTTGATTATTTCCATTGTTGGGCAGAACGAGATTAACTGAGATCCAGTCTAAGGAGCAGAGTTATCAAATGGGAAGAAATATATAGAGTAAATTAAAAATAAAGCAGAATGGCGAACTAATGCCTTTGCCTGATGCCCTCAGTACTTTGAAGAGTTGACATATGACCCTTGAAATATAAGTGTTGATACCATGGCCTACGTGGAGGGCCAGCTTACATGCTAGATATTTTCACCTTTTATTTTGTACCTTAAATGATAGAGCTCAGGGTTGGAGAGTCAAGTCAGATTTTTTTTACTTCTCCAAAAGTCTGAAAAACTGCCACTGAGTCAGAAGCTCTCTGACTGCTTTAGGGTCTGACCACCCATTGTGACAGATGCAAACAAAAGGGCTTTTGGTGAATTAAAAGAAAAAAATAATTATTCCGAACACAGGGTAGAGGGAGAATTAGAAGGGCCAGTTACCAGCTGATGGTGTGAGGTGGAGTTGCAGCTATAGAAGCCAGCAGGGTGCAACAAGGCCTGCTGCATCTGGAGACAGGGCTTGCTGTTCTCCTTGGCAAAGTCTTCTCAAATCCTGTCACCACTGGGGCAGCCTCATCCAGTTGGGGCGGGGGGAGTGGTGCTGCTCTATGCAGCAACTCTGATAACAGAGAGCAAGCCTACCTGGATAGTTTCCTATCAAAGGCTCCCAAATGGCTGCTCTACTCTGCCCCCTTCCCAGCAGCCCTCTCACTTAGAACTTCTGTGGTGGAGTTTGGACCATGGCACTGTGCCAGGCCACTCCAACAGATTCATCAGGGTAAAACATAAGTGCAGTCTGTCATGAGGTCCCTACCCTGTTTATCTCCCAGAGTAGCCATTTCTTCATTCAGTGGTCTGCCTACAGATTTCTTTGAATTCAACTGGTTTGTCTTTTTTTTCATCTTTTAGATTCCCATGGTGATGTTGTCTTTGGTGGCCATATAACATTTTCCTTTTCTGTAATCATAGCATCCGTTACAGAATTTTGCTGACATGTTGGGCCTTTATTTTGCCTGATTTTTGATCATAATATCTCTATGTGACATTGTTTGGCATTGGCTCATGTAGTAATCTTCCATACAATTTTTAATTATTTTATCCAGATCCCTAAATGTTTTGACAAGTTAAGCTGCTCTGATTCATTTGCAACAACCTCAGTTCTGAGAAAGAATGACTTCAATTAAAATAATAACTAAACAGTTCAAGGAAAATATTACAAAAAAATAATGAATGTATAATGCCATTGTCTACGCCTCATTGTTGAACTGTGACGCTTTTTCTCATAGAGACATAACTTTTGGTTCTCACTTTTGCTACTGAAGACTCAAGGGACTTTATCAAGTACTTTAACTGCTTTTTAAAAATTTGTCCATCTGTGAGCAAAGTAGCCAAGAAAAAAATTTTACCTTGTATGTGTTAAGATCCTATAAATATAAGATTTCAGGACTAAGAATGACCATGTTTTAATAAATTGCATGACTGGGTGCTAGCTGTCCCATTCCATAGGCTATAGAATCAAAAACTTTCCACTCACACAGGTATGTTCTCATAAAATGAAACACAGTTTGAGGCAGAATGATCAACCACAGTAAAATGAAACTTGTCATTTACACCACCAGTAAAATAAGCATGCCAAGAGGAGCCCTCGGTTGTTGGCTACTGAAATACAGTTCCAGGGAAGGCATGGTCATCAAGCAGCAAGATCAGCACACTTTGATTGAGATGGTTTTTAGGGGCATGTAAATCTCAGTCAGTTATTAACATATACTGTTTCACCCCTTTAATACAACATATGTGCAATACATTTTTATTGGGGTATAATTGACATCTGTCACCATAAGTAGTTACAAAAAATTTTTTCCTGTGATGAGAACTTTTTTTTAAAGATTTATTTATTTATGCATACAAGCTGGGGTATAGGCCAGAGGTGTGGGGCGGCGAGAGGGTTCACCAGAGACAGAGTGGGGAGCAGTACAGGCAGATCGACGGAAATACACTGCTGAGGGGAGCAGCCGGTGAGGCAGGAGAGGTCTGCTGCGCCATGTGGGAAGCTCCCTGTCCGAGCCTCGAACTTGCATCGTCACTGCCGACAGCTCCACAGCGCAGCACCTAACCACTGCGCCATCAGGGGGACCTGTGATGAGAACTTTTAAGATTTACTCTCTCAGCTATTTTTCATATATACAACACAGTATGATTAGCCCGTCACCATGCTTGTACATTACTTCCTCATTACTTGTTTGTTTCATAGTCTTTTGTTTGTAATTTTCACCACTTTCACCTATTTCGACCACCTGCGCCCAGTTCCCCCACCTCTGGCAGCCTCTAATCTCTTTTCTTCATCTATGAACTTGGTTTTTTTTTGTTGTTTGTTTGTTTTTAGATTCTATATTTAAGTGAGAACTTACAGAATTTATCTTTTTGTGTCTGACTTTGTTCACTTGGCATAATGTCCTTAAGGTCCATCTGTGTTGAAGTAAATACCAGGATGTCCTTCTTTTTATGATTGAATGATACTCCTTTGTGTATGTATCACATTTCCTTTATCCAATTATCCATCAAAGGATAAGAGTATTTTTAATTTAAAATGATGAAATATGTAGCTAAGAAATCATAAAATCTAAACATTCCTCTCACTAGTATTCATACACAGAAAACTTCAGAGGAAAAGAGTCACAATTTACTTTAAATGGGAAATTGAAGTTCTTAAGAACCCAAGAAAGACCACACTGGATCAAACCCATGCTTTGAAGAGCTCAACAGTCTGCATATTATCACACCAAAAACTACCTAATGATTGTCACCAGTGAAATCCTTAAAAATCAGGCTTTCATGTCACATAATTCAGTCAGTCGTGTATGTCAGTGATTATTCATATACTTCTTTATTCTCTTTAAAATATGCAGGTCTCCTACTTTTCATTATAATGTATTATAGGGCAGGGTGAGGGGTACCCTGGGACCCCCAAACCTGCCTGTTCTAAGTGGGTTCTGTCATCCACCACATAAACATATTCTTAGTGCATAAGACCTTCAATAGAAAATAATCAATATAATTAGCATGTAATAAAGAGACGGAAAAGAATAAATTAATTTCCATACGAAACGGTCAAAGTTATTCATCCCCTATTGGGTAAATGCCCAGCCAAACATGGTTGGCCCCAAGCAGGACCACTGTGCCCCAAAAGCTTGCCACAAGTCTAAGGCACCTTCTGGTGGGGACCTATAGGAAAGGCGCTGAAGGGGCCAGGCAAGTCTGGAAAGAAAAGAGCAAAATCAAAATCAAGATAAAGGCTGCCTTTGTCAGCCTCCCCCCAGGTCTCTTGTTGACATCTCTCTTTCAAGTGTCATCTTCCATTTCTCCTAAGTTTCTGGAACAAGTCCAAGGCTGAAAAGCAAGCAGAACTTCTTCACATCTTTCTCTGCTCCTTGTGCCGCTTCCCGGTCTCCTCTGATCTCTTCCTCTCTGCTTCTCAGCCACGTCTTCTCTCTGCCCACAGTCCTTCTCTGTCCTTTTCTGGCTTCACCTCCCTGCCCAGCTCCACCCTTTCTTAGGGTGTGGCAGGGGTTCCTGGAACTTCACCTTTCTTTGGGGATTATCATGTTAGACCCCTACTTTAGGAAAAGGTAGGGATAGGCTCAAACATCTTCAAAGTGTGGAAAGAGTATATAAAGAAACTTACAAAGTGAATTGTTGAATAGCCACGGATTGCCTTTTTGCTGTTCAGTTTAAACAGTATGTACATGAACTGTTGAAGGTAAAATGTATGTCTGCTTTAGTGAGACAGAGATTTGATCAAATGTTATAAGAAATATTCACAAGTTAATGAAGATTGGTTTTATTAATGTACTCAGATTGAAAGTTATGTTTTTCCGGTGAGAGAGTTGGAAGAAACTATAAAATCCCAATGTGAGGAGGGTAAGATAGACAAAAACAGGAAGAGAGAAACAACTTCACTGCCCAAGTAAAAGCACAGCAAAATTGAGAAAGGAATTGAAAGACAAAATACAGTTAGTCGACAATAAAATATTTAAAGGTGAAGGGTGGCTAATGAAGATGAAGACCAAGGAAATGTATTACATTTCAGCATTAAAAGATGTCATTGTGGGGCCTCCCTGGTGGCATAGCAGTTAAGCGCTGCACCGTGGAGCTGTTGGCAGCGGCGACACAAGTTTGACGTCCGGCCAGGGAGATTCTCACATGGTGCGGCAGACCTCTCCTGCCTCGCCCGCTGCTCTCCTCAGCAGTGTATTTCCGTCGATCTGCCTGTGCTGCTCCCCACTCTGTCTCTGGTGAACCCTCTCGCCACCCCATGCCTCTGGCCTGTACCCCAGCTTGTAGGCGTAAATAAATAAATCTTAAAAAAAAAGACATAATTGTGTGGGAAGTGGGGGGTGGGGATTGTGTGCCAAGAGACAATACAGCCAATAATGGGAAAGAAAATGATCTATGGGGAAAATGATAGAACATCAAAAACCATGAGAAATCAGGTTCCTACTTGGTAATTGTGATCACTAAAAACTATGTAAAAACTTTCCTTTTTCTTCTGAGGTTCTCTATGTTGGGAATGCATCTGTTAACAGCATCTGTGCATTTGCCTTCCTTGTTATACCCTCACCTAGTTAGATATTTCTAACTAGCATAACCTCCATCTATTAGGGAGCTCTAGAAGGAGGCTAGACGAGGAACATCCAGGCCACAAAACCTAGGAAGTCTGGGCATGTGCTGAGGATGAAACATTAACCAGGGAGAGCACTGTCATCCTCTCGCCCCCATCAGACCCTGAATAGTATTTGCCTACATGAGTGGCCATAAGTAAACTTTCAGAAGAATGGTTTCAGAAAGGCTGCAGATAAAATTTAGATTTCAATGGATTGAGAAGAAATTGGAAGATGAGTAAATAGAGACAATAACTATAAATATTCTTGAGAAATGTATTGCTAAAGAAAGTGGTATGGCAACAGTTCAAAGGTTAATATATAAAGCAAAAGGACATACTAACTGGAGCTGCTCACTAGGTCGTTTGTATATGGTTTGTATATTATCAGTGGATGATCCCTTCTACTTCATTGATGAATGCTTCTGAGAAAACAAAAACTGTGTTTGCCTACCATTGTTTTAAAATGTTTTTCAATGATCTGTAATGTATAAATATGGCTGCAGTTTTCAAGATCTTTGAAGCAAGATCTTATAATTATAAATTTGTTTTCTTACATCATTGTTAATTTGGGGGCAGTATGTGATTTCTCGCTCATTCGTAGTCCCCGTAGTTCTCCCCCCACCCCAGCACCTGTGATCTATCACCATGGCCCCTTGTGCTCTTCCCTCCTTTGTTTTGACGCCGCTACCTCCCCTCTTCTACTGTTGCCTCAGATCTATGGTCACCTTGAAAGCTTTTTTTTTTCTGATCCTTTGTTTGGTTTCTCTTATATTCTGCATGTAAGTGAAATCATCTGATATTTATATTTTTCCTTCTGACTTATTTCAGTTAGCATAATACCTTCCAGCTTCATCATGTTGCTGCAAATGGCATGAGTTTATCATTTCTCATCCCTGATTAGTATTCCACTCTGTGTGTATACTGTATCTTCTTGATCCATTCTTCTGTTTTGGGACATTTGGGTTGTTTCCACAGTTTAGCTATTGTAAATAGTGCTGCAGTAAACATAGGAGTGCAGGTTTCCTTTCAGATTAGTGTTTTTGTCTCCTTTGGGTAGATTCCTAAAAGTGGAATCTCTGTGTCACATGGTAGGTCCATTTTCAGGGTTTTGAGAAACCTCCACTTACCTTCCCAGAGTGGTCAGACCAGTTTGCATTCCCACCAGCAGTGTAAGAGGGCACCTTTTCCCACCACATCCTCATCAGCATTTATTATTATTGTTGTTGTTTTTTTTTTTAATTTGGGCTTTTCTCACAGAAGTGAGGGCGGAGTCTCATTGTGGTTTTGATATGTTTCTCACTGGTAATAAGTGATGCTGAGCCTTTTATTCATATGCTTGTTGGCCATTTGCATTTGTCCTTTGGAGTAGTATCATTTTAGCTCTACTGCCCATTTTTTGACTGGGCTGTTTGTTTTGTTTTTATTGTGTTGTGTAAGCTCTTTGTAGATCTTTGATATTTCAGTCCCTTGTCTGATGTATGGTGTACAAATATGTTTTCCCATTCAATGGGGTGTCCCTTCATTTTGGTTGCTGTCTTTCTTGCTGAACAGAAGCTTTTTAGTTTGATGTAGTTACAACTGTTTATATTCTCCTTTGTGTTCCTATGCAAAAAAGCAAAAACAAACAAAAAACAAACCTTTAACTTTCTGTTGGTTTTAAAAAATGGGACAAGAAGAATTTAATGAATGTATTAAAAATCCAGTGAGGATATGAGTTTAGGGAGCAGTCCAATGGATTTTATGCTATGAGAATATGCTATGTTATGAGAATATGCTATTAGCACATGACTAAGGGGCACCCAGGGACCCCAAGCTGTTAAATAGTGCACTTTTTTAAGGCATTCAGCCATCCACCATTCAAAGGCAAAAGCAGCAGACTGTGAAATGTCTTTAATATAATTAGTGTGCAGAGAGAGAGAAAAGAAGAAAGGATAGTCCTAGTAATAGTTTCCCAAGAAAATTCCCAAAATTACTCATCCCCTTGTGGGCAAATATCTAGCTAGTTAGGGTTGACCCGATATTTTGCCACAAATACAAGGCACCCTCCAGCAGAGAACCACAAGAAAGAGGACAGGCAGATCTGGGGGGAAAAAAAAGGCAGAAATCAAGATTTGCATTGTGTATGACAAGGAAAGTCTCCCCAAGTGTCGCGTCTAAGTCTATGTGTCCCTCTTCCACATGACTCCTCCCCAGCAGTACCAGGGTACAAGTCAGGCTGAGAAAGAAGTTCTCCTGACCCTGCTTGCATTCAGTTATGTGCCAAATATGGCTGCTTAACTCCAACCCTAGTTCCAGTAGTTTCCTAGCTCAGGAAGTTTGGTTGATGGTGTAATGGCTGCATGTAAGGCAGCTGCCTGTAAGTGGGGGTAGAGAAAGTGGTGCCTCCTCAGTGCTCTGCAGTGCTTTCTCCCCACCCCCATCATGTAGATATTCTCTGTATCTTTCTAACAAACTCAGATTTGCATTTAGTTTATATAGGTAGGAATAGTGAATCATTGACATTAAACTATAATAACCTTGACAGGGGGATTCTGGTTCTAAATAGTTTTGACCTAAAGATATGTTGATGCTCTCTAACTGCAGATGATGGAGTATATCACTTCTCTGGTATGTATAGAATACATTGTAGAGAGGCAAATGCTAGGTGTCTGTGTTAAAGTCTTTGTTATCTGTCATTGTGTTTGGTTTACACTCCGGCAACAGATTCCTGTATAGGCTATGGGGTGGAGCCTTTTCGGACTTTATGGCTCTACAGATGACTTGGCATTCTTGCTAGATCAAGGTGGTGGGGTGGTCTCAGAAAGTTTCACAGCGGTTTTTAGAGTATGTTCACAATTCCATAAACTATTTGCAGACATTAAACATCTATTCCTTACAAA
Source organism: Scalopus aquaticus (assembly GCA_004024925.1). Taxonomy (NCBI): domain Eukaryota; kingdom Metazoa; phylum Chordata; class Mammalia; order Eulipotyphla; family Talpidae; genus Scalopus; species Scalopus aquaticus. The sequence goes on from PVIJ01000789.1 coordinate 51,741, forward strand.
GTAAAAATTATAATATTCTAGTTATATTTACCAAATTTGATTCTATGACCAACATATAATCCTCTTCCTGGCTTAATAGAAGAAAAGCATATGGACTAATAGACTTCAGAAATGGTCATTTGGTGTCACTCTATACTCATCAAAATTATTCGCATGTGAAAACATGGATATCGCATTATTATTATTATTATTTTCTTAAATAGCCTTCACCTTGGTATGACGATGGCTTTGTTAAATGAAAGAGCTGGCATACTTGTAGGGGTGTGTGTTAAAACTTAAAAGAGGAGTGCTTAAAGTGGAATCATGAAATTCATCCTTGACTGGTTTTCCCGTAGCAAGAATAAGAGAAAGATTTCGAAGCAAAGCTGGGACTCTTCAATAAGGCTTCAAATGTTATTGTTCAGTCTGTATTGAGTTAATTACCTGGCTATCTGCCAAAAGCCCCTTTACCTTGTGCTATGTGGAGGCTGATGTTAGATAATATCTAATTTTTAATACTAAGGTGTGGCATTTGATGTTGTCACTGGTGTTTGGTGGAAAGCAAGGGACAGGAGGTCAGAAAGGAATCCTGGGAAGTGCTCTTAAACTGTTGCCTGTGCAGCAGGGAAGGTGAACAAAGAGAAACCCCATTGCCTCCACTTCCTTATCCTTCATGAGAATAAGGAAAAAGGAAAAGATTTAACATAACCTGCTCAGCAGGAAACTCAACTTTACAGTTTCAGAACAGCATAATTTGGGTATTTTATATTAGTCTATCATATTCAAGCATTTCAAAAATAAAACAGGAACAGCTTTTAATGCAATCTGTGTTTACTAATATGAGCTAATAAAATCTCATAATATTATTTTGTATTGCACTAATGGGTATTGCATTATAGGATATTAGTTAAATCACCCATTATTTCAGTATTGGATGTGTTACTCATAGTGGAAGCACACATAACATAGTACGAGAGGTCTGGTGGGAATAAATAAGGTGCAGAAATAAAGATGGACTTTTTAAAATAGGATTTTAAAGTAGGTTGGTGAATGAAGTAAAGAAAGAGGGAGCAGTAATGCAAACAGCACATGTGATGAAGGAAGACTTAAGCTGTGTGAGGTGAGATTAGCTTAGAGAATTGCTATGGGACTGGCAGGTCGTTCTAGTCAGAAGACACATGAGGCATATTCAGAGATGGTGGTGGTTTGATCAATGACTCTTCTGTACGTTGAGCTTGACCCTCCTCTAGCCTGACATCTTTTCTTAGTCTCCTCAAATCTTAGCACCTCCACTTAGGTACTGAGCCGATGTCAAGCTGAAGGTTCATATGGGCAGTAGTGGTAGAGTGGGAATTTTCATCCAGCAGTCAGACTCAGAGTCACTACATTACTCTGCTTTCTATCATACCACATAACTGCTAAATCAGACACTTACTTAGCTTGGGCTTTTATGGTCAAAGGACAACAGAGGTCACCACTGCATGCTCCTACACTCCAAGAGTAAGCATTAAGGCTAGACAAAAACCATGTACTGGAGTCTGGGGCCTTTATCTTCATACACCCGTGTGTGAGATCATGAGTTCACGGGGGTGGGGCAGGTTCATGGAGTGCTCATGAAGAGCCTGCATCTCGCAACCAGAAGCAGACTCTTCCCACCCCACTTAAGCCTTTTCTAGCTGTGTGCCCAAGGCAAGTCAAGTCACATTTCTGTTACTTGGTTTCTCTACCCAAATTTTAGGAAAAATAAATATTTTCCTAATTTTTAATAGGAGTAAGTAAAACCATAACAGTGATATTCTTATGCATTGTTAGAAATACAGCAAATTTGCATAAAATAGACATAATCATTTCTTTGAGGGGTATAATAATATGGTTTATAAAAATTAAGCATGCGTGATGGTGAATTTCATATGTTAACTTGAATGGGCTAAGGGATGCCCAGGTAACTGGTAAAACATTGTTTCAGTGTCTGTGACAGTCTGTCTGGGAAAGACTAACATTTTGTATTGGTAGGGTAGGTAGAGAAGGTCATCTAGTCCATTGTGGGCCTGACTAGAACAAACAGGCAGAGAAAGGGCTAATTTGATCTCTGCTTGAGTTGGAACTTTTCCTGCTCTCAGACACGGGTGATACTGGTTCTCAGACCTTTAGACTCAGACTGAATTACGCCACCAGCTTTCCTGGTTTTCCAGTTTACAGACAGCAGATTGTGGGATTTCTTGGTCTCCATATTCACATGTGACAATTCCTATAATGATTTTACATACACACCATACACACACAGAAGGGGGTGCGAGAACATATATATACATTTATTTATATAGGAGATATTTATAGCTCCTATACACTATTGGTTCTGTCTCTCTGGAGAACCCTAACTAAATACTTTACATCCTGGTTTTCCTAAGACAGTTGTATCATTGTTATCATCATCTTCATCTTAGCATAAGTATTCATGTTGCTCTCTTACTCCTGTAAGTATCCTGGTTTAGACAATAAATCATTTTATTATTTGACTATAGCTGTGACATCAGATACTTAATGATATGACTCTTATTTTTTTTCTTAAACATTTACTTAATCTTTAACCCTTAACTTGAAATACTATTATTATCTTCATTTTATAGAAAAAATTCTAAGACATAGTGATGTGAAGTCACTTAGGAATTTGACTTAAAGCTTTGCCATGAACTGCCTAGAATTTTGTTTCTTAACCATTTGTTCATTTGGAAACATTAGCACTGTAATTGCTTAAGCGTACCAAAATAAAGAAGAGATGAAAATAAAAGAGAAAGGAATAAAGAATTCCTGTCAGTTCCCTACTTAGGGTGCTATAACTGTGCCTTGGTTGTTTTGATTGCGGTTTCTGAGGAGCTGAGTCCATTTGAAATAAACTTTATAGAGGCAAAATTAATCACGCACCCTAAGACATACCTGAATTTCGACATCAACAGTAATTCCTCCACAACTGTTACTTCTGCTTTTCTTCTTTTATGGTAGTGACATTTTATAAAGTGACACACAGTTTGGGTGCCCCTGACTGTTTGCTTATGATTAGATTTAGGCTGTGTATTTTGGAAGAAATGCCACAGGAGCAATGTGCCTTCTCAAGACATCACCTCAGGAGTCAGCATGTCACTTTGTCCCATTATTGCTCATTTTAGATTTGATCACTTGGTGGCATCCATCGCATTTTTCTACCATTTGATTTAACAAATGAATAGAACCTGAGTAGTGGGTTATGGAAACCTCTGATTTATAGCCCACTGGTCCAAAGCACTGGAGTAAAAACATGGATTTGCGATTGGCATATAAATAGGGGGAGGTGATTCTTGTGGGCCTGAAGCTTTAATGTGGGATCTTCTGCTATCTCCAGGTAGTGTCCAAATGAGCTAAGTTAAAGGATAGCTAGCTGGTGTGGGAGAATTGCTTGGCGTGGCAACCCCACTCCCCGTCATGTGCACACACATGTGTGCACACACATCTGGCATCAGAAATGCTGTGAGTATGGTAGTAATGTGAGAATAAATATTAATATTTGAAAGTATCTGTTTCTCTATAGCCTCAACAGCAGGATATTGGTAAATCTTTTGAATTTTTGCCAAACTGAAGGTAAAAATGGTATCTGACTAGATAGATTGCATTTCTCTCATTAGTAAATAAAGTTGGAAACCTTTCCATGTGTTTAGATGCCATTGTAATATTGTTTTTAATGAATTTTCTTAATTTTTAAGAATTTGTAACTTATTATAAATATTTATTTTACATTGCCAATGTTTATATCCCAGTTTGTAGTTTGCCTTTTGATTTTGCCTATTATGATTTTGCCAATCAAAAAATTTTATGTTTAGATATTTAGTAGTATTTAATTATAGAGCAACTATATTCTGGTCATAGAAGCCCTTTTCTCCTTTATTGGGTTCCAAAGGAATTCACCTGCTTTTCCTACATGTACAGTTTTATTTTTTACATTTGAGTCTCTCATACATATATACTTTAGACTTTTTTTTTAGTACAGTGTGAGGTATGAAATCAATTTTATGCCAATGGCTGTCCATTTGTTGCAAAATCATGTATTATAAAATGTCCACTTTGTCAGAAATGATCTCATAATTTTAGTATATTAAACATGTAAAAAAGTCACCTTTCATTATCAATAGCTCCTTAATGCCAGCTGTTATTGTCATATTAATACTTCAAAACACAGCTGTTGTTATATAACATTCACCCTATCCTAAATAACAACACCCAAACCTCCAATATGTGACAGTTTTAAAATTAAGTACAAAAGTTTAAGCTTCCTGCTGCTTCTTGCAATATGGCAGACAAGGTATCCTGAAAAAAAATCCACACACTCACTATTTAAAACATGTAGAAATTCTGGATAAGATTCAACAAGCAACATTGATAATGAATTACTGGGCTTAAAAGAAAGTAAGCTAAATCCCTCCAGCAAAAATGGAGACTTGAAATCTGATTGGGAGAAAGACGAGGAGTCGTTTGTTATCAGGAGCCATAATATCAGGGCCTTTGGTCCATAGAAGGCAGAGAGGCTGAACTCTGATCCCCAAAAAGCCAGATAAGGGCCAAAAAAAATTCTGTCTTAAGGCAAATAGCTCATAGGGAAATTTTGGGCTAACCAATCCGTTTCCTTACCACTTGGCCTGGAGGATTGTTTGAATTGTGTTCTTGTGCCAGAAGACATGCACAAATAAGAAAATAAGCCAAATGGCTAGAGTTTTTTTTTTTTTTTTAAAGTGATGAACTCATTTAATAGAAACCACAGTATTAGAAGTAAATAAACTGCAGCATCATTATCAATGTGGATGAACCTTACAAGCACACTGTTGAGCAAAAGAGCAATACTGATCCAGGTTTTCAAACCAAAATTCATGTAAACGAGTCTGTATCTTGGTCTAGGGATGCCTTTGTAAGTAGGAGAGCCATGAAGATGCTGAAAGCAATGATAAACACAAAACTCTGCTTGTCTTTAGCTATGAAAGAGGGGCAGGAAAAGGGAATGTGAGGAGTGTGGGTGCTGGAGCAGCCCTGAATCCCGGGGCCCTTATCCTGGGGGCAGATGTTCTGCTTCATCACACCTCTCAGCTTGGACTGAACTCTGCCCCCTGAGATCTGGATGGGACCCTGGGTGCAGTGCCGTGGTTGCCCCCGTCTGCTCTGCTCTGCCCTGATTCCTGAGCCAGCAGGCTGCAGGGAGGGAGGTGGAGCTGAGCGGCCATTAGTGAGGAGCCTTTAAAGGGAACAGAACATGCGAGCTTGCTCATTTCTATTGGAGCTGCTGGGGAAGGTGACCCTCAGGGTGGAGAAAGCCCCTGACCTCAGCAGCCGGCTGTAAGCCTCTGCTGCGCTCTGCTAGCTCCTGTAGCAATAAGTGGACTTCTCACCATCTCTCAGGAACTGGGTCTTCTCTCTACCTTGTTGGTTCTTCTCCCTCCACCCTATTTAGGATAGGTTATGATTTTGTTTGTTTGTTTTTTGCTTTTTTCAGCACCAAATGCCCTTTTATTTGCATTTGTAACAGTAGGTGGTCAGACTCAGAACTGGTGAAAGAGGTTGTGACCCATTGCCCAGGAATACAGGAGGGAGTCTACTTTTTAATATTTTTTTCTTAGGCTGGGTGTTGCCTTTATTAACATCTGTTTCTGTCTTATATTCATTTCCTTCATTTCCTTCACAAAAATTGGCCTTTAACCTACTAGGTGGCAGGTATTGTTCAAGGCAAATCATATATCAGTGAGCAAAATAGAGGTCTTTGTGGATCTGTGGAAGCATAAAATTTTATTTTAAAAATATTTTAAGTAAAAAAAAAATTACATAGTACTTTAGATGGCAATTAGAGCTGGGGGAGAAGTGTAGCAGTTGGTAGTACAGGTGGTATAAGAAACATTTTAAGAATTGTAGGCTGTGTGGACTCCATGAGGTGGCTGGCATTTGAGCAAAAACTTAAAGAAAATGAGGGGATATGAAATATTTTGAAAGAAGAGAATTTTAGTGTCAGAGGAACAGTGAGGAGCAAAAGAGCACTGAGCCAGTGAATGATGTCGTGAAAGGACTCCACCCCTCATCTCCATGCCAGCAGGTGTTGACAGTTATACCTTCCAGCTTGCCTTGAACTGGACTTCCTGAATGGGGGACAGCTAGGAAGAAGGAAGGAGGGAGGAAAGTATATACTTTTGAAGTGAAGCAGGAAGGAGACACATGAAACGGCTGATCCTGGGTCTTCAGTGCTTTGGCAGCCATCATCTTGACCTCTTGGTGCATTAGATGGCACTTGTGAGTTTAGGGTGACTCTGCCCCAACTCTCTGGGACCTGCCTATCCCTTTCTTGTGGTTCCCAACCAGAAGGTACCTGGTATTTCTGGTAAGCTTTCTGGCCTCAGTCAGCCTGCTCTGTGCCTTGCCTGTTTAACATTTGCCCATAGGCGATGAGTGACTCCTAGAGTTTGATGCTGATCCAAGAGTCTGTTATTTGAAATCCTTCTGTCCTTTCCCCTCCCCTCCATACACCTTTAAACTTCAGATCAGTTAAAGACCTTCGAACATGAATGTGCAAGATGGTTTTTTTTTTCCCTTAGAAATTTGGGGTTCCTGGATGTCCCTCAGTTTTCCCTAGTCTTGATTTGGTTCCCTGACTAACAATGAGCTCCCCAACTTTTGTAAATGCAATGGATGTTGCAGAGCCCTAACGCTGAAATGTGCTTGCCATATTTGTAGATTAGCAAAGATGCTAGTATATTTGGAACAGAGTGACTGAAAGAGAAAGTAGCAGGACATGAGGTCAGAATTGTCCTGGATGATGACCAGAAATAGGGCTTTAAACACAAGGGTAATATTTTAATTTTTACCCCAAGTCAAAGTGGAGAAGTACTGTAGGACTTTTAGCAGGAAATTCAGTTTTTTCTTTTAACTTAAGAAAGTATCAGTACAGTTGAAGTGTGAAAAATAGACTATGTATGGGCAAAAGTGGAATAATTAGTTAAAAGACCACTGCAGTAACCAAGGCAAGAGATGGTGATGAACTGGAATAAGGTGGTAATACAAGAGCTGATGCCAAGTAGTTAGAATTTGTTCTGAGTTTAAAGACAACAGGATTTCTGGATGAATAGAACAGAGTACGAGGAAAAATAAAAGAGTCCAGGAAAACTCCAAGGTTTTTGGCAAAAAGAATGGTACTGTGAACTGATTTGGGGATGACTTGGGTATATTGGTTTGCTAAAGCTGCCGTAGCAAAACACCAGGCTGCCTGGTTTAACAACAGAAATTTGTGTTGTTTTACACATCTGGAAACCAAGTCTATCTAGGTGCTGACAGGTTTGGTTTCTCCTGAAGCCTTTCTTCTTGGCTTGCATAAACCATCTCTGTTTGTGTTCACATGGTCTTCTTTATGCACACCTGGTGTCTCTTTTTATGTCGTAGTCTCCTTGACTTAAAAGGACAGCCATCAGATTGAATTAAGTCTCACCATTCTGACCTCATTTTACCTTAATTACCTCTTTATAGGTTCTATCTTCAAATATAGTCATTCTTTGATACTGGAGGTCAGTATGAATTTGTAGGGGTTGCGTGGCATACCATTGAACCCTTAACAGTGGGTAAGTAGGTTTTGGGATGGAAGCTTAAGGAATTTAATTAAATAACTGCTAATTTTTCTAATGTATCTATATAGAGATGTTGAGTAGAAAGTGTGCAACATGGTTTAGATTCAGTGAGAAATCAGTGATAAGCAAGACCTATCACCATAACTGAGGAAAACAATGAGAAGAAAACTCAATAAGGCATTGGTGGGGTAGGAGGCGGGAGGTAACAGGGAGGAGGGAATGATCCTATGTAGTGATATTGCTGATAAATCAAATGATATGGTCTAAGAATTGGAGACTGAATTTGACAATTTGAAGGTCAACAGCGAAACTGATCACTGAAATGCTGATGAAGTGATGGAGTACAGACCTCTGAGAGGAGTAGACTTGAGAGAGATAGAATCAGGGAAGTTGAAGTCAGAATAGAGGTCATTGTTTGAAGAAATTTTGTCTTAAATGGGAACAGAGAAAAAGGGTAAGAGGTATTGGGGAACATGGAGTCAACAGAAAGTGTTTTTTTTTTTTTTTAGATGGAAGAATAATAACATATATGTGATCCCAGTGAGTGGGAGAAATTGATGCTATAAGAGAGATAAGAGATTTATAAGAACAATGTTCTCCTGTGAATAAAAGAAAATAAGATTTAGTAGGGGATTATTTTTGAATAGGAAGGAGTAAGGCTAGTAATAATGCATATGTGTCTAATATTTAGTGTATTTACATGTATCATACGTGTATTTACATATATATCAAATATTTCAATGTTAGGTCTCTAAGCAGTGTTTTGCTTGTACCTTCCCCATTCCACTCTTCTGGAAAAGGCTCCTTCCTGGTAGGCAGGCACTTCTGGAGAGGGAGGTGGGCTGCACATAGCTTCGGGATGAACCCATGACTCAGAGTTTATATTAAGTGGTGCAGACACAGTACATGACTTCTCAGCAGTCTTCCCTGAATTTGAAGAATGAGCAGAGGAAATGTAGTTCTTTCCTCCTTAATCATAGTCTTGCAAAGCTGTGATCTTACTACTTCCTATCCTATGGATAAACTATTTGTTTTAGAAATGAAACCCATCAAAAGTCAAACAGAGAGAAAGTGGAAATTAGCATCTTTGTGACATTGTTCACGTCCATGATCCTGGTTATCCATAAGGTCATTTCTTTACAGAACTTTGAATCTCTGTTTTTAGTTTAAGCAAAAACAAGTGGTTCCAGGTATTCAAAGACCTTCAGAATTATTCAAATTATGCTCCTGGTATATAGTCTTTTATCAGCATAACCCTTATTCCCTGTGTTTTACACACACTCAGTTACTTGCAGTTGTCATCAGCATTAACATTCCTCATTTCACACATCTCACATCCTAATATTCAGCCAAATCTCAGCCGCTGCAATCAAAATTCCTGAATCAGCCCCTTTTCTTCATCACCTCTGTGATTCTTGTTCATGGCACCCCATTTCTTGTCTTGTTGGATGAACAAATGATTGTTCCCAACATTTTTTTCTATAGTCACTCATTCTATTTTCTACCTCTCCTCCACTTATTAAAAAAGGGCCCCTCTCCTATGCAGGATTCCTGACTTCTACCTCATTAAAATTCCTTAGCCCTCTCTTAGGTCATTGGTTTTATTTTTGTTTTGCCTAAGATATTAATTGTATTGAAAGAAGCTTTAGTCAACATGGTTTTATCTGCAGCAGCTTGCATATACCATGTTCTCAGTTTGTGTATGTTATGCTGGATTTTAAAAATTAACATGGTAATTTTTTTCATTTAGATAAGAGTATTTGGTAACTCTTAAGAGATATAGATACAATATGTTTTAGTGCTGCTTGTAAAGTGAGTTTTGGTAGATAAATTTGGGGATTCATTAGGATGGGTCGTGAGAAGAGAAGAAATTTTGTGCCTCTGCGCTTCCTTTATTTACATTATTTTGTGTTCCCTTTTCTGTCTAATTCTTGTTTAAGACTGAGAAACTAGAGCAATAATGAAGGAAAAGAATGTGAAGCTGTGGCATTTCAGAAAAGAACACAGATAGCCGTTATTCTTGGACTGCAATTTTTTTGTTCTGTAGAAAAATATCACTGTGACCGCAGTTCAAGATAGCCTTCATGAACAGAAACACATCAGTTGATATCTCCATATAATTGTTGACCTAGCAACTGCTATCCTTGCTTTATAAATATTGTCTCATTTTTGGAACTTATTTGCTTAAATAAAAGCTGCTGCTATGAGGTTTATAGGTTAATTATGCCTATTCACAAAAAAAAAGTGTTTGTTTTAAATTTGTTGCTAAAAATTTCTGGGTTTAGTGGCAAAATTATTTTCACATGAAAATGCTATTTATCGTTTGTAGTTAAGAGTTGATAGAGAGGGGCCTCCCTGGTGGCGCAGCAGTTGCGCGCTACACTCTGGAGCTGTCGGCAGCAGCGATGCGAGTTCGATGCCCGGCCAGGGAGAATCCCATATGGTGCGGCAGACCCCTCCTGCCTTGCCCGCTGCTCCCCTCAGCAGTGTATTTCAGTAGGTCTGCCTGTTCTGCTCCTCACTCTGTCTCTGGTGAACCCTCTCGCCGCCCCCACGCCTCTGGCTGCCTGTACCCCAGCTTGTATGTATAAATAAATAAATCTTAAAAAAAAAAGAGTTGATAGAGATAGCTGCCACTGACTCATGAATATTCCTGCACCTTGAACCATTTATATCTCTACTTTTAGTGCCACATTTTGTCGTATACATCAACAAAAAATGACAGAGAGGAAACAGCTTGTGATTGTTGGAGTAAAACTATATTTTACACATTAATACCAAACATTAGAAGATTCAAAACTGAAAGAAACTATAGCCCATGATCATCCAGTCTAAAAACCTGATTTTGCGGATGATGACTCTAAATGATAAAATGTATTGTCCTATCAACCTGTACTAAGAAATCCCCACTGCATGCTTAAGCTAATAGCTTGTCATAGCTACGAACATGCAAATGCAGCACCATTAGACTAGAACGCTGTATGATCTGCCATGTACTGCAAATACCAGTTGTGCTCCCAAGGAGGAAAAAAGTAGGAATGTTGTTCAATGGCTATGGAATTTCATGTCCCCTTTGGATTATGTTCTTCAGGTTCATTTTTACCCCAAGATAATGAAAGTTTTGCATGAATAACCTGGGATAGACTGTGGTCTTTTGAAACTAACTTTTGCTTACTGCCAAATAAATCTCCTTTTAAATATGTTCTCTGTGAGGCAATCATGACATCCATTGGCCAACTGGATCTGGGGTTTGGCCTGGATACTTTCCACATTGCACATGGTTGTCAATTTGAATGGTGTATCAACTACCCATCATATTTGGCACATCTGTACTTAACATTGGCATTAATTTTACCCTATTGTTCTAATTGCAGTACTTTGATGTAATGACACCATTCAATTCACAGATGGTACTGGTGGGGGGTTTTCCCAAAAAAAATATAATGTAATTTTAATTTGGAATGTGAGAATGCCAAAAATAAGAGCTTCATTGATTAAGTTATCTGAGCCTGCTAAACAGTTGAATATTTGAACAAAATAGGAAAACAGGGAAAGAGAACAGCAGGTTTCAATACCAACCTACGGCAAATGTTTTGTTTTTTTAATTATAGTCTATGGGTCTAATAAGATGTATCTGTCCACAAACAAACTTTGACATACTTAGGAAGAGAAAAGAAAATCTTTCTTTTGAAAGCAGATAGTCATTTTTTAAAGATTTAAAAAGTCATTTTTAAATCCACTTGGTAGGTTGAGAAGTCTCATTTGAAAGATAATTATTTAAAATTTTAAAGTATCACAGATGAGTTGATGATGTGTGTGTATGTACAAATGTGTACAAGAGACCTCGTAAGTACACAGATATTCTGAGACATGAAATAACAGATATCATGATTTAACTTTCACAGAATGGAATCTGAGGAAAATTGAGTGCCTTTCCAAAGATCACAGGCCCCATCATCATCTATTGAGTAATGACTGGAAAATAAATCTCTACTTTCCATTTGAAATTGCCTTATGACACACTGTCCACATTGTGGACAAACTGAGTCAAAAACTGTTACCATATGGCCCCAGCAGGAAACACACTGCTTTTTCAGGAAGGTGGAGTGACAAGGTGTGTGGGTGTGGGACTATTATTCTTGACTTTGAATAGGACAAGAAGAGGGGGTGACATTAAGCCATAAGAAAAGCTTGATTTAGTCAGTTATGTAGGAAATAAAGTTGAAGCTGGAGGAACTGATGGGAGTGTTGAAAGACATCTATCGAATGAGTGAAAATCTAAAAGATCTGTGCCATTAATCATCAACTTTAGTCTAATGCAAGAAGCCGATCCCAGTAAGTAGAGAGAATCCCCGCATAACTGGGCATGTTTGATGACATGATGGGGAGGTGGGAGTGGACTCAGTGATTCTATTCAGTGGACTTGCCTGGGACTGGAGGGTCCCCAAGGTAGGGGCTTGGTGTTTGGGCAACACAGCAAAGGCTGCAAGCTTTCCAAATCCTGGTATTCTCCTAGACCTCATTGGGTCCCTTGAGAAAGAGGCTGCCGGTTGAAGTTAAAAGAGCTGCTTTTATACAGGACATGTAGTTGCCTTGGGTTCACAATCAATACTTCTCTGGTGTTTAAGGGACAACATTATCCCCAGCTCTGGGTGGAAGACCTAGTGACTTCAGTTCAAAGGTGATGGAGGAAACGTTGGTAATTGGCACCAAAAATGGTTTTTTTGTTCCTCTCCAATTTTATTAACTCATCATTCATTTGCAAAACCATGTAACTTTGGAAGTACATTTTCACCCCTCAATATGTATACATGCTTTACTTACCTTACACCAAAACTGCAGTGCTGATGTTCTGTCCACTTCCTTTCCCTATTTCCTTCCCCAACTCCTTCTGGTAATTGTAATATTTTTCACAGAATCTTAAGAATTGGTTTTGCTGTGCTTTGCCAGTCTTTATTCTTTAGTGATTTATATTTACAAATAAGTGAAACCATCCGGTGACTGTTTTTTACTTTCTGACAAATTTCACTTAGCATGTTCACCTCAAGATCTATTCATGGGTTCCCAAAAGCTACTATTTCATATTTTTAATAGCTGTGTAATAGTCCATTGAGCATGTAGTCCATAATTTCTTTCTTCACTCATCTGTCAACGAGCACGTAGGTTGATTCCATATCTTAGTATTGTGAATATGAAATTAAGAGTACATAAGACTTTTTGTGTTAGAACTTTCATATTCTTTGGGTAAATACTAAAAGTGGTATTGTTGCACCAGATGCTATTTCTGTTTTTTTTTTTCCTCCTTTGAGAAGTCTCTATACCTTTTTTCATGGGGGCTACACCAAATTATTTTCCCACCAGCAGTGGGTGAGGGCTCCTTTTTCTCCACACCCTCATCAGCATTTGCTGTTTCCATTATTTTTGATATGGGTCATTATCACAGGGGTCAGGTGGTATTTCATTGTGGTTTTTATTTATCTCTTTGTATAGTCAGTGATGTTGAACAATTTTTCATGTGCCTATGGGTCATCTAAATGTCTTCTTTGGAGAGGTATCTGTTTAGATCTTCCCCCCCATTTTTTGATTGGTATATTTTTTTTCAGTTGTATGAATTCTTGGATATTAACCCACTTGCCAGACTTGTGATGTGCAAGTATATTCATTCTCCTATTCCGTAGGTTGCCTTTTCAATGATGATATAGGAAATGCTGTAATTTAGCCCCATAAGTGTTGATGATATTAGAAGCACTGTCCCTTGCCCAAGGAGGTGACTGCATGTCATTCTCAAGTAAGCTTGTAAGTAGCAGCTGCCAAGAGGGAGCCTCAACAACAGAGGATTATTGCACAGGACATCCAGGATACCAAAGCACTGTTAGATATAACCAAATGAGAGTGTCAGGAGTAGCTGCAAGCCTGATTCATCTGATTATAATCAGAACAAAAGTGTGAGCTTTACTTTACTTATGAAAGGCGTAGACTGGAGTGTCTTGGCAAAATTATTGTAAATCTGTAGTATTTTTAGGACAGGGTCTCCCAGTACCCTGTACACTGCCACTGGTCACAGGAAATTTCAGCTCATTCAAATTGCCCGCTTTTGTTACTAAGCATAAAGGATGTTTGAACCCTGTAGTAAGGTGTGCTAGGAGGCTGGTCTGGGAGGCTGTGGCATCATTAAATTGCACAGTCTCACTCTGACAAGACTTAATGAATTTTCACCTGTGTTTCTCTCTGTCTCTTTTCTCCAAGCCCCTCCAATGTTTGCGTAAGATGTAGCTCCTATTGGCCAGGCAGAAGTTGCACTGAGTTCTATTTTCATCTCTCAGTGTTTCCTGTCCAATGTCAACATTAATCATCCCCCAGTTGGTATTGCCCTTATCTTCCATGATCACTGTTTAAATGTAGGCTACCCTTGAGTCCTCTAAATCATTTCCTAAGTAGTAAATTAGGTATCACAAAGTCAGTTCTAAGTCTCACTTGGAAAAGTACCAGACCTACCTCACACTGGCTGCTAAATCTTTATTTTTATGTGTGGTGGGCTCTATGGAAAGTTAATTGTTGAAAGTATGTATGGGCTAAGAACCTTGGAACTCGGCCTCCTCTGAATGAAGTTCAATGCTCTGAAATATTGCAGAGGATCATGAAAAGAGAGAAAGAAAAGAAGTAGCTAGCTTCCTGGGAGGATGAAGTACTTGTTCTAGACAGGGATCCTTGCTGAATAAGTAAACCAGGTTAAAGGGTTTTTGTATTTTGCATTTTTATCTTTTATCAATTTTTTTTTTATTCTCTGAAAGGGTTTTATCTTCCACAGAAACCCTACTATACTTTCATTCTGTTTAGATTTATGTTTCCATATCTCTCTTACTATAATTTTCTAAAAAGGTTTGCTCTCCAGGTATATTTTTACTTTGCATATATGTGTGCATGTGTGTGTATATACAAACTTCCTCATCTACTGCCAAAAGTTACTGCATTTTAGTTGATTTTTGCGACTCGTGCAGCTGTTAATTGAAGTGGCCATTACAAGATGATCTCACATATAATTTTAGAATAGCATACTGCACGTTTGAAAAGATCTACACCTGTGTTTACCTGTGTACTAGAACTGGTTCTATGGAAATCCAGATGAGACCCAGGTGCCCAACCCACTTTGTTGCAATATTTACATTTTGCACTAAACATGTTTATGCCTCACATTTCTAGTTACACAGTCCTAATTATGATGAACAGCATTTCTATACCTCTGGGAAGTGGAAATCCTTTTCTTTCACGAAGCAGAAGTATAAAATCGACTTATTGCCGTGCCAATTTTTCAAACCTATTGGAAGGAAAATTCCAGAAAGTGGCTTTTCAGTGAACCAAGGCCAGTTTGAGAAAACTACAAGAGTAAAGCATCTTTCACAAGAACCTGTTTATAAGAGAAGACTAAAACACTAAGAGATTGGAAAGCTGAAGTTCCAAATATGATCAGATGGACTCAGAAGTGTTGTTAATGGAGTTTACATGGATCTGAAACTGACAGCACTAAGTATTAGTACTAAGTAACATTTACTGTTTGATTTTTTTTTTTTTTTGGCAGCTCTAAGGTTTTTGTTTACTGCCTTTCCATTTCATTCGTTAGTCTTTGCTATCAGAACTGTGAAATTCTGAAGTGGGATCTTCCAACTGAAAAGTTCTAGCGATTAGGTTGTTGGCTTTTACAAATTCAGGAACGTTTCTGTTAATTTCCTAAAATGAAGTCTAGATTCGCAGAACTCAGGAGATTCACTTTTAAGTGACCTAATAGTTTTCTAAGTAATCTAAAATATGATAGCCAAATTAATATTATCTGACCTCACTGTCTTAACATCCCATTGACTCTTCCTTCTCTAAAAAAAAAAAATAGTTTTCAGCTGTTCTTCATCTGACTAATTGTTCATTTTAACTGGACTTAGGGGTCCTTTGATCAAAATGTGCTTTAAGTAGCAAGATGTGGATGTATTTTTAATAGGTCTGAGGGGTTGCTGATTATTAGCCTCAGCATTTTTTGGTAAATGTGAATTGAAAATTCTCCAACCATCCCTTCCCTGAGTTTGGGTGTTCATGGTATTGATTTCTTAACTTACCTATTTTGTAAGGATTTTTTACATGCAATGATTTTGTCAACCACTTGATTCAGCATGCCATATTTTGAATATGCTGAAATTATCCACTGAACTGGTAAGACCACATCATTCCTCTGACATCACTTTTAAGTAGCATTCGTGTCCCTAGAGTTAAGAAAATATTTCAAATAGTGTTATAGAATCTATTATGTATTTCTGTGCCAGTAATACCTGAGCCTTGTCTCTGGTTCCGAATATTTTTTGTAGAAAATATGTCACTATTTTACTATATTAAGAATGAGTTAAAGCTACTCGGATAATTTCCTTTCTATTTTAGAACAATGGTCTTTCCCCAATAATGGCTAGGAAAATATGAATACAAAGTACTCATTCTTTTGAAAAATAAAACAAATCTTATAGTTTACTGAGGTTACAGTTTTTATAGCATTTCTTCATTCAGAAGACGTTGTGCCATATAAATATGCAAAAATGTTGATTAGATTGCTGTTTTGTCCCTATGCCAATGAATTGTTCTATACCTTGAGCTTTGGATTTTCATCAATCAAAGGCTCTGAGAAATACGAAGAGTGATTCTTTCATATTTGGAACAAAATGTATGTTATAAATCAATTAGAATAAGATAAATATGTTTTAAATGAGAATCAACCAGCTCTAATTTGAGTCCTGAAGAAATAGAAAAGAAAACTATAATTTTTTGAGGGATTACTATGTTCTAGGGACTAAGTGAAGCATCTTATGTTTTTTTTTTTTTTTTTACTCATTCCTCATAAATGATCATATAATTCCCATTTTATAATTAAGGAGAATAAACTTTGGAGTGTTTGGGCAACTTTTCCATGTTCTTAACATACATATTTATGGAACCCCTTAGAATTTGTATATCCGTCTTTCAGCTGTGATATTATGGTCAATTATGGGCCAAAAACTCTTGCAAAGTATATAACAAATTCCCTATCTACCTGATTTTAAACTTCTCACACAAACATCAGTTACAGTATACCAAGGAACTTCAGGCTACATTAAAAATGAGTCAGTGTTCTTAGCATAATCACTACAGTCTTCTTAATTAACCTGCCAATTCTCTCAAAAATAGAGTTCACTTTTGCTTTATAAGTGAGAGTAGATTAAGCAATTTTTCTTCCACTGATTTTCTATTGACTATAGTTATTACAGTTTCATATGGTCTGTGAGCACTGCATCATGCACACTAGCCAAAGCTTTGAAAATTTCTTCTCTCTGTAACTTAACTTCAACAGGCAGTTGAGAGATAGTCTCCATAGCATAAGCCTTCTTTAACTATTGCTTCGGTCACCCATGTTAAGCTACTCCCCAGGTCACTGGGTTTTGCTGTACTATTGAAGATTCTGAATGTGGAACTAGATCACAAGAATCAATTTCATTTTTTAAAACAATATCGTTTAATATATTCAAAATATTTCATCATGTAATTTCTTTTTCACTTTAAATAATTTTTTAATTGAACTATAACATATATATTCAGAAAAATACAGTCTCATAAGGGACCAGGCCAAGAATTGCCACAAACTCAGGACAGATGTATGAATACCACTTATGAAAAAAGAACAGAAATTGAGAGTTCTATTCAAGCTTTCACTATAGTTACTCCCTTTCTTCATCCCAAAACTAAGCTCTTCTAACCTCTAAACCATAGATCAAGTTTGTTTCATTGTGCCCTATAAATGTGGAATCAGCATAGATTACATATTCATATCTGCTTTCACTCATGAGATTAGCTATATAAATACAAGTCACATTTGATGTTTGTTCATGTTCACAGGCATGTATTCTACTTTTAGGTTATTACAACTAAAGCTGCTATAGCTGTTAGGAATATTCTTGCACAAATCTTGGAACAAATGGTGTATGTATGTGTGTATGCATTTCTGGTATTTTGTGTTAAGATTCTGTAATGATTGTTTTAAAGTTTCGTTGTAGGTTTTGTTATATGATACAAAATAGATGCATACAATGCTATTTTTGCCATTGGTAGGACCCTGTATACAAGGTCTAAACTATAAAAATCTCTTGAAAATATAAATTTGTAGGGGTAATTGCTTTCATCTGTAGGAATTAATTTTAAATGGGAGGAAAGACACAGATCTATAATGTCCCCTAGCAATTTAAATTTACAAGAATCATTTAATGTCACTATGAGGTTGATCCCCTATACAGCACCATGCTTCGGACTTTAACTAAAAATATGATTCTACCATATAAGAGGGAAATAAAGGCTTCCAATTATGGAACATCTGCTATAAGCAGACATGATGTTATATGCAAGGGGTCAGCAAAGTTTGTCTGAAAAGGGGTCAACTGGTCCTGTTTTAGGCTTTGCAAACTTTATGGTCTCTGGAGCAACTACTCAGTCCTTCCACCGCAGCGTGAAAGCAACTTTAGAAAAGGAGGAAATGAATGAGCATGACCGTGTTCCAGTAATGTCTTCTTTATAAAACCCAGCAGTGGCCTGCATTTGGCTGGCAAGCCAGAGATTGGTGACCCCTGCTATACACATTATCTGTAGTCATTAGCACAGGCATCAAAGAAGGTATTGTTGAATGTTTTCTCTAGATGAAGACTGTGGGATTCAAACAGATTCAGTATATGTAAGATCTCACTGGGAAAGCAGACCTGACCTCCTGAATTTCAGGAAAAGGAATTTCATACTAGGAATTACTTAATAAAGCATCGACAATGCTAAGAGGCCAATGAGGATACAGGGAGGCAACCACAAGTTAGCAACAGAAGGAAGTTGCTACCATCCAAAAGTTGCTACCATCCAAAAGTTGCTACCATCGTGGACCTGTTTAGAAAGGGAGATCTAGAAAGACCTGGGATGAGTGGTAACCACTTTGTTGAGCCTACGGCAGAAAGGGCAGAGAGATACCTGGCCTTCCTCCTGCCCAGTCTCCCACCACATTGGTGGATCTTAGCTGGATTACTGTTTGCAGATCATCAGCCACTTGCAATATAGAGCCAGGCAGGCAACTGGTCTCAGAGCACATACAAAATAACAGGGACATTGTCAGAGTGCCCCAGCCCTGTGCACCTGCAGTGTAGCCATAAGCAGAGCTGGCCTTCCAGCTTTCCCATTTTTGTTTCATATAAGTCCTCAAAATACAGCTCTTTAGCTTCGTGATAATGCAAGTGATACCTGTTTATGTGGAGAATTAAGTGATGTCATATCCACAGTAAAGGGGCGGTATATTTATCCTTTTGCAGGTGCTTTATTTCCTATTGTTGAAAAGAGCAAGTTTGCCACAAATAACTGAGCTGTCTTTAAATGATTTGTGTATGATACACACTAGGAGTGTCCAATTTTCATTTGGTTATTAACTTGGTAGATTCTCACTCCTCTTAAGTCCTAGTTTCACAAGATATTTTCAGGATTGATAGTAAAATAGATCTCGAAAGACTCACAATCTTATTATATCGACATACATTAGCTCAAAAAATTGTTGTCGCATTGTTTTCTAGAGTCATTTCAAACATAGGCAGTCTGAATGACAGCAAACAAATTAGCTTTAAAGTTCTAGGCAGCTGTAAGAAGGCCAGGTGGACAATAAATTAAGATGCCCAGAAAATATCATTTTCTCCAAGAGTCTCTGCCCTTGGGGGAGAAGGGAAGCCCTTTTCAGTTGGAAGGCTTTTCAAGCATGGGAGATTTTCATTACCCAAAGATCCAGAATTCGGGTAAGTAACATCATGACTGCTGAAAGCAAATCAGTGAGTCCTTAGCAAGATGGACAGGAAGCCTGTGTTACCACACACAGAGGCATGGGGAATTTTGCAGAACATAGTTAAAAGTCCATCACTTAAATTTAAAGGTGTATGAAAGCATGAAAGCTGAACTCAAAAATTGCATTGTGAGCAATTGCAGATGGAGAAACTGAGTGTTGTCTGCAATTAAATTCTAACTCCCATAAGAAAAAGGTAACATTTGCTGCACTAGTTGACCTGAGAACAAAGAAGAAACAAGAAAACAAGACTGACCCTGGATCCCAAGAGAAGAGAGACACTTTCACCCTTAAGGGTTTTGCCACTTTCCCAGGAAGGAGAAATGAAGCAGAACCACACCACTTATTATCTGTAAATTCTGCATATTTACTTTCTTTTAAATTCTCATTTCATATTCTGGCTACCTGTGGTCTCAGTGGAGAACCTGAAATTTTCCCATAATCCTGAATTAAAGGTAGAAATTTAATTGCTACTGAAAGATAATGTTTAGGCTAATCCTGTTGGCAGTTGTGCTCGAGTTTCTGCAGCCTGTGTGTACTGATCAAGGGAACTGGGTAAAGTGGTCGATAAGGGCATGAGCTCTGCATTCATGATTTGACTCCTCTCTGCCTAACTGCAGGCATGCAGTTAGCTCAGTTTATTTATCTGCTCTGCGCCTCCATTCCTCGTCCTTAAAATGGGGATAATAATAGTATCCTTGTATCTGACTGCTGTGAGGATTACCAAGTACAGCCTTCTGATACAGTGCTTCTCAAACTTTGATATGCTTGTGAACCACCTCGGGGTCTTGTTAAAGTGCAAATTATGTTTCCATAAGTCCGGAATGGGGACGGAAATTCTGTGTTTCTAGCAAAGTTTAATAATGCTGAAGATGTTGGTCTGTGAGCTGCACTTAGAGTAGCAAGGATTCATAAAACTGATTGGCATAGAGTAAGGGAAATTACTGTTATGCAGCATCTACTGGAGAATGATGGCTTCATGTCTCTTCCCTGTCTGGCTGTCACATACTGCATGCATTATGTTGCAGATAATATCTTAGAACAGTTATTTTGCTTTATTTGCCCCAAGCTAAGTGTTATTTTCCTCTTTCCTTATCACTTCTGAGGTATCTTTCTCTATCTTCTGAATTGTTATAGAGCATATTTTCCATCCATGGACAACTTTCCTGCAGTATATCTTACCCTTCAAAAGGAATACATGCTTTGATATCTTATCAGCCTTCTATTTGAAGGCTTTTCCTAACTGATATGATGCATGTGCGAAGTGCTCACTAAGTGTTTGATTTATTTGAGTTTGAGGAACTTAGTTTTCCATACATTCTCCTTGCTAAGATAACACGATACAGGTGGGTACGTGGAGTCGTTCCCCTTTGTACATTCTTGGGATATCTGCCTTATCACAGTTGTTTCTCTAAATGAGTCCTAGACAGAGGGGAACAGCACCTTTGTTTCCACTAGAAGGAAGGACAGTGCAAACGGATTCCTTCCAAATATCTACTACCACTGCCAAAGTCTGTAAAGCTCTCTGTAAAAGAGTTGAGGCTAAAAAAAAAAAGGACATTTTCCCCAAATATTCTGGTTCTAACTTGTGAAACACACTTTCTTCTGATAAACCTTTTTGATTTTTTTTCTGTCTCTTCCAAAATCTCTAAGTTGCTTCATATTCAGTCTGTCCTACTGGTTGGATGATAGTACAGAGATCACTTTAATTTACATTGAATAGTTCTGGTGTTTTCAATATGCATATTCATGCATGTCATGAAGACCTAGGTTCAGACCCCAGCTCTGCTACGTCCTGAATTTTTGCCTTAAAAAGAGGCCTGCCCTTTCCATTTCTGAGGTTCCGCTCTGATTAAGTGAGAGTAGGTAAGGATTTTTTGTGCATGTGTAGAGTGACTGGTACAAGAGTGATCAATAAATCTGAGCTATACATGTTGAAGAGAAATTTTTTAATGTCAAGTTCATGATCACAAAGGTTTGCAGTAAAACCATCCAACATAGGCGTTCATCTCTACTTTGCATTTTTGTCTCACTACAAACCAAAGCTTAATTCCAAAACATGGAACTTATTGATCAACATAGACTTAGTCATCCCCAAATAAAATTGAGTGCTTATCACAACATAGGTACCATGAATTGAATCAGAGTAAGTACAAAATTGTACTTGTAGTAATGTATAGTAGTAATCCCATGAGATAGTATTGAATTATTTCACTCTAAAGAGTTGTCTTTTTCTATTTTGTTTTCCTTCTTAAAGAATCAAGTGTGTTAAAACTCAGTCTCGGATCAAAAGAGTGAAGATAGAACAAAGGGGAGGATGGCAGTGAGGGGGTAGAGAGGGTGAGAGGAATAGAGAAGCGGAAGACATGTCAGAAACCAGTGTGTTAAGGAGAAACTGATAAGCAGTTAGCCGAAGTCTCTCTAAAGGGAGGACAGATGAGCACAACTTGACTTTCATGTAACCCGTAATCTATTTAGAGGTGAAACCTGTCGATGAAGTACTTCTCAGTAGTAGTTTAAGTCAAGAACTAAAATTAATTTACTTAACTTTCAAGCTATGAGACTTGTTTATACTCTGTAGAAACCACAATTTCACACCCCTAGATTCTGGTACAATGTTAACAAATCAACTTCCTTCTGAAATTGACAAACTATTCACCACCAACTGCATTGCACCCAAGATGTCTTTATTGTATGAGATGACCACCCCTCCCCCTCTCTATTCATTGAGTATCTCAGAGACCAAGAAAAGGACATTTTTAAAATGATGGGCATGGTTATTAGTGGGTTCTAAAAATTGTCACTAACTCATATTGATTAGAAACTATAAAAACTGTAAGAATGTTATCAATATGTTCCAATGGTTATATTGAACCAAAATTTTTTTTTATGTCAGTGATGAAAAATTTTGGAAAAAGAAAAAAAAACTTTTAAGTAGGGCTTCCCTGGTGGCGCAGCAGTTGAGTTCCACGCCCTGCCAGGGAGATTCCTACATGGCGGGGCAGATCTCTCCTGCCTCACCCTCTGCTCCCCTCAGCAGTGTATTTCCGTCCATCTGCCTGTTCTGCTCCCCGCTTTGTCTCTGGTGAACCCTCTCGCCACCCCATGCCTCTGGCCTTTACCCCAGCCTGTATGCATAAATAAATAAATCTTAAAAAAAAATTTTAAGTAGAGGATACACTTTTAAGAAACTTGGAATACTAAATGGATATTGGATGTTGGTACTTTAATCTAAGGAAAAATTATTTTAAGCAACTGTAGCAAATATTTTCTGGGGGAAAAAAGATCTCAAGATAAAAAATTAAAAATAGTATATAACATTCTGTAATATTTACATCGATAAATTATTTAAAATCATCTGTGTCATAAAATAATTCGAGTTTAATTATGATTTGTTATAAAATCTCTATGTATTTATCATTGTGTATATTAGCTATTAGCCAGTAAAGCTGTATGAAAACACAGAAATCTCAGTGACATATTACCTAAATAAATTATAAAAATTTGAAAATTATAAAAATTTGTTTAGGTAATGTTTGTGGGTAGGTGAGAAGTGTCCTGATTAAATCTGGGGATCTCTGCTTCAAGTTAGCTTGGCTACTTACATGGGAGTTTGTTAAATTCACTTCGTGTGTGTGGTTGTTGTTTTTTTTTTAAAAGATTTATTTATTTATTAATGCATAGAAGAACTGGGGTGTAGGCCAAAGTTGTGGGGGATGACAGGATTCACCAGAGACAGGGTGGGAAGCAGAACAAGCAGATTGACTGAAATACACTGCTGAGGGGAGCAGCAGGTGAGACAGGAGAGGTCTGCCGCGCCACATGTGGGTTAGCTGCCTGGCTGGGGATCAAACTCATGCTGCAGTGGTGATAGTGATGAGACTTAATCCCTGCGCCACCAGGGACGCCCCATGTGTGTTTTTGCTTGGCCCCATATTGACAGCTAACCTAGGGAGACTGCCCTCATGGCAGCAGCAGGTAGCACAAAAAGACATAGAAAAAGTCAGGTCAGCTTAAGGGTTAGACAGAACTGATACATTCTTATTGCCACCTTCTTCTATCAGGAAGATACTCATTATTTTATATATTGCCTATTCCTACTTTAATATCAGAGCATTTTTGAGTAATTGTGACAAAGACTATGTTACCCACAAAACCTAAGATTTTACACTCTCGAATGTTAATGAAAACATTTGCTGACCCCGTGCTTTATGAAGAAATGTTAAAGAACTAGGGGGTAGTGGGAGTGATATGACTACTCATCCCCCTCTCTATTTCCTCTGCTGGATTCAGTGGACTCTTCAACACCTTGAGAAATACGTAGGTAGCACCAGAATGCTTGAAGAACTCTGAAAGTCTGAAGGGACAATGGGAAATGCTACCATTCAAAAGAGCTTCCTGACTTCAAATAGAACGATAAAATCAGGCCTCTCTGGTGGCGCAACAGGTTAAGTCTCAGCACTGTGAGGCTATCTGGAGCTACTGCTGCACAAGTTCAATTCCCGGGCAGGGAGCGTCACACCTGACACAGCAGACCTCTCCTGCCTCGCCCGCTGCTCCTCTTAGCAGTGTACTTCAGTAGATCTGCCTGTTCTGCTCCCCACTCTGTCTCTGGTGAATCTTCTCACCACCCCACACCTCTGGCCTGCACCCCAGGTCTTACATGCATAAATAGATAACTCTTTAAAAAAAAAGAAAAAGGAACAGCAGAAGTCAAGTAGAATGCGTAATTGTCAGTGACAAGCTATGGTGATTGCTATAATGTTTGGCAGGCCCAGAGTAACAGTTAGAATGGTTTGATCTACAGAGATCTTTGTCAGTGATTAATTGATCATGGTGGCCCCATGACTGGTAGAAATGGGCATGCCACTAAAAATTGTTTTGATCCATAAAAGGAAAAGGAGTCACAGCCATTCCAATATTACCACTATAGTCAATTCACAGACTGAATGAAAGGGAAGCAAGATCTTACTAAAGCAGGGCCTGCTACACTGTCAGAAACATATATGTAAACATTCATCCTAACCTAACTCAGGCAGATCTGTGTTCATTTACTAGGGCAACCATGAACTGATGCCTATACTTGTTAAGGAATATTGTCTCTGGATCTGAACTGAGGAAAACACTCAGGCTGCAGATCCTGCTGTGGTCCATAGGCTATCAAAGTAGAGCATGATGGAGATAAAATGATAAATGGAATTTTGATCCAGACCCATCCCATATAGACCCTTTGGTGTCCTAAACTCATCCTCTGGCTAGGCCATACCATCTGCAGAAGAGAAATATTAACCAATAATAATAATAATACCTGGATGTTTTTGGGCCCTAGTGAACACTAAGACTGTGGGGCATTAAATAATTTTGCAACCAGAGCTGCTGCTCATGCACTAGCATTATTAGGCTCACAAAGTCATAATTTTGGATGGGGCTGAGGAACCAGGGAACATTAGGATTGGACACAGGTTAATTACATGACCTAGATCTCACGTCATCCATCTCTACTGTACTTATTCTTCCTCACCTAATCTATAGCTTGATGTGATGTTCTCTATGGATGGGGTTTTTCTCAGAGGAAGAAAGACTCCCAGTTCTGGTTTATTAGTCATTGATAAGTCAGTTCAATATTTTGTTGCAAGCAAAAAATAAACTGATAACATAACAAAGTCCCAGTGAAGAGTGGCCCTTAAAAACAGTAATGAAGTGAAATTCCCACAGTGGGTAGAGAAGTAATACTCTTTAGTCGTCTGCTTGGTATGGAGCTAGAAACAGCCGAAGGAAAGATTAGAAAAAACTTCTAGGCAGTCAAATGACTTGACTGGTTGCTTAGTGTTAAGAAGAGACTTGATTGGAGGCCTGAAGAAAAGAGAAGTGAAGCATGATGATGGAATTACTGGAATTTATCCTATGGATATAAATTTCTTTGTCTCAATCAAAACCTCCCAGAGAGCATAAGTTGCATAGAAGCTATTGAACAATTAAGTAGAGAGGATGACCCATCTGAAGTCTAAGTCTGTCATTGCTTCTGCAATCCTCATATGAATCAGCCACAGCGGCAAGGATGGAGGGTATGCACACTTTTACTGTGCTAGGGTAATGTAGCTGCTTCTGGATGTCTGATCTGTCAGACAAACTGCTCTTGAGGATGTCAAGCACTTGGTGTCAAGTTGATTATATGAGACATTCTATCTTGTAACAGGCAGTGATATATTCCTATTGAAGTTGATATGACTTCTGTTTGTGAGCTCGCTTTTCCTGGCCACCATTAAGTATCACCACCAGTATCACTATCCAAGGATTCATGAAGTACCTGATTTATCATCATTGGACCATTCATAACATGTGTTTTGAGTAAGAAATCCACTGTACATCGAGAGACGTGTGTTGGTAGACACACACCATGGGATTCACTGACCCTACCGTAAACTCCATCACTGGAAATATATATATATATATATATATATATATATATATATATATATATATATATAAATAAACTGTTTTGAGTCTTAAATCAGAAGTCTTTATGATTGTTAGGGACTGTAGCCCAAACCCCCTGTGTGACTATATTTGAGCTTTTATGGTGATTTAGTTTAAAAGAGGTCCGAAGAGTAGGGCCCTGATCCAATGGAACAGGTGTCCTTATAACAAAAGGACACTGGAGACCCTTTCCTCCCTCCCTCTCCTCTCTGTCTCTACCCCCTCCCTACCTCACACATGCCCCCCACACAAAAGACCATGTGAGGACACAGTGAGAAAGTAGCCTCTACAGGTCAGGAAGACAGGTCTTACCAAAACCAAGTCTGTTAGCACATTGATTTTGACCTTCATTCTTCAATGGTGAGAAAATTACCTTCGGTTGTTTAAGCCACCCAGTCTGTAATAACTTGTTATGCCAACCCTAGTAGATGAATGCAGTGATACATGGTAATGTTAAACTTTCGTCAGATTAATTAGTCAAAAAGCAAAGATTAAAACATCAAGACAGCCAAGCAATTATAACTAAAACAGGACATTCTGGCTAAGTGTAAACTGGAAGATTTACCTGCAGATGTTCTGTATGTATAAATTGTTTGTCACCTTGAAGACATTTCCCTTTAGGAATGATTTGAGACCTATTATATTTAGTCCACTCTCACTCCCACCTCTCTTGACTGTAATTTTATCACTGAAGTTTCAGTATAATACTCTTCTTCAAAGAGACTTTTTTCTCTCATCAGAGTATCTAAAGTTGTCCTAGACACTCTATACCATTATTCCACTTTATTTAGAACATTTATCTCAATCTGAAACTATTTTTAAATGTTTTCTTTTGATACCTTCCAAAAAAAAAACATCTGTGTGACCTTGTTTTTTTGCTCACTGCAGTGTCCTTTGCACCTAAGCAACATCCTAGGTATTCAATAAATAGTATATAAGAAATATTTTTGGAACTGAATGTGAGAAATATTAGAACCAGATATATGGCATGCAATATAGCTTACATCTTATGAATTAACTTGAATTCTTCCAACATATCATTATTTCCCTTATTATTGTCTTTTTTCATCTCATTATGTAATATATATCTGTGTGAATTGTCTTAACTTTTTTTGGAGAGAGGTAGCATATAAGTAAACAACAAGCAAAAATCAAGATAGGTTATTTTTTAGTGACATCAATGTTTATTTAGCATGATTAAAAAACAGAAATGGATATTTGCATTTAGGCACTATTAAGTAGCCTTTAGTCCACACACACACACACACACACACACACACACACACACACAATGTACATAATTACATTTGTACACAAACTAAGTACTGGGTTGGAAAACCTACTTGCTTGTACACACCTGTTCCTATGTAAGCCCATACTTCAAAAATACCTGCATTTTTAATTGAAGGTAGGAAGTTTTAGAATCCAGTTTATTCCCTTAAAATGTGTTTACTTTATAATGAATCTGAAATATACCACAAAACAAGTATTGTGTATACATGTATGCATAATAATATTATAGATCATATATAATAAATACAATGTGTATATATTATGGTTATAGTAATTGTCTTACAATTATAATACATGGCCATATGTAAGTAAATACTTGTTTTGTGGTATACGAATAAATATACTAGAGTAAATATATAAATGTATATATATAATGATACACTATTGGATGATAGGATAATATGGGACCTATAATATTCTAATGACCTGTTCACAGTAGCTTGATTTTTCTAGTTACAGCAGTGCACTCTTGTTCTCTGCTGGCCGCCTCCTTCTGTGATCCATTGTCTGTATTTCTGTGGTCTGTCTCACAGGGATGATCTCCAGAGCACCGTCACTCAGGCCCCCTTGCCACCAGACTTCCAGTTGGGTCCAGTTGGTGGCAGGCACCCACAGGAGCTTGGAGACTGGGAGGAGGAGGGGGTATTCATCATGGCCCACCCCCATGCTCCCTCCCTGCCTGTCACTGATCTGACAGCCGGTCCCTTCTGCTCTGACCTGGGATCTCCTCAGGCTGCCTTCCTCCCTACCCCTCAACTCCAGCCTTGTCTAGCTCCGGGATCCCATCCCCTCCTCTTACTCCCTCAGACTTAAGGGTAGCAGCGGGTCCCCACTGATGCTGATTCCAAGGGTCTTTGCCTTTTTGGCTTCTTTAACCTGCCCCACTGCACATAGCTCCTTCATTTGCCTCTTTTTCTGTTAAAAGCATTGAACATGCCATCTCTTTCCTGCCAGGAGCTACACTAAATCTACTAATGGAAAGTTCCATGACTGTGTTTTGGCAGACTACAGAAGTGGTAAAGCTACTTTAACCACATAGTTAGTAAGTATTTAAAAGCTCTATTAAGCGTATACTACTATATTCAAAGCACTGTGTTGTTTGCTATAATGTTACCTAAGACATTATCCCTCTCCTGAGGGACCATTTAAAGAAAAGGAAAAAGATCAGAAGTTTCTTTTTTTTTAATTTATGTTAAAAGGGACAAAGGGACAATTCCCATTGTGTCCATTTTTACCGGGGGGGGGGGGGGTGTCCCCAAATCAGAGCACAATGTTAATACCCTTTCACTATTTAAAGAAAAAAAAAATTAGTTACACTATCCTTACAGACCTTTCTAAGCAGCGATCCAAAAGCTGTCAGGCAACACTTAGCTATCACTTACCTTGAAAGCCTACTGAGGAGGGAGGGGATGTCAGGAGAACTTGGTTGGGCCTATTCCTATGTCTTCACAAACTGGGGTGATTTAGGAACTAGTGCCTGATTCCTGTCTGAAAAGCTTACTAAATGTAAAAGGTTGGCTGGATCTTTGTTGGAATATTTAAAAGAATGTAGGACACTCACTGATGGAGGAATAAAGGTATGTTTCCTAAAGCCAAATGTGGACTCTGATGAAAGAACATGCCCTTGAATGCCTTGAAAACATTTCTGGCAAATCTTAAACAGGGAAAAGTGGACAGAATTCAGGTATTGGGTGGGCAGTATAAGTTAGAGCAAGTAGTCTGGGCTCTGAAGTTAGAATTCCTAGTCAGGAATTCTAGGAACTCACCAGAAAGGATGGGCATTTGGACAGCAGCTCCTGTACTGGACTGAACATTTACCAGCCAGGCCATAACTTTGGACCTTTCTCTGTGTTCTCTCACCATCCCACTTTGGAAGGAGCCCTGAGATTACATAGTGAAAGAGAAGGGGGAATGGGGATGTGGGAAAATTTCTTAGACTGACAGGAAGAGGAAAAAAGTGTTTGAACTAGAGGCAAGATTTAACTTTGAATTATTAGATTGTACTGTACATTTTAAGTAGAAAATGATATAGTTTACTTTGGAAATTGCTGAGGAAGGATTTGGGATGAGTCCAAAAACATACCAAAGGGTAAGGGAAGGAGATTCAACAGAGCATGGGGGAAAGAATATGACTGATATGAAAGAAGGTTGCTTTTTGATGGGCCTCTACCTAATCCAGCTAACTCAATAAATGGGCCAACACTTTAACTAAGTAAGGAAGATTGAATGTGATAGAGAAGATCTTAAGTTTGCATTTTGGCTTGAGTATGACTGTGTCTGCTCAGATAGCAGATGTAAACATGTTGATTAAATTATCTAGTTCCTATTAACCATTTGTCAAAATGAAAATTTTATTTAGTTTGGCTGCCTAAAAGAATTTTTCACCAAACTCCTCAGGGAATTCCAAGACTTTATGTAAAATAATAGCAAAATTTGTAGCACTTTTTAAATCATTGCTGCAAACTCTACTTTTGTAATTCTTTGGTATGCCAACCCTTTTGTGTGATTTTAATTTTTCTGCATTCAAAACTTAGGAAATTCAAGAATTAGACTTGCAACTTAGACATAGTAGTAGTAACAGAAGTAATAGCAAAAATAATATTTTAAAGTGTTCAGTGGTTATGCTATACAAGGGAAAGTACTAGGTGCTTTATGTGTGGCATTTTCTGAAATTTTAATAATCCTAGGAGACACTGGATAATATTGTTTCAATTTTCAATATGACCTTAAAAATACCATGATATTGAAACAAGGAAAGAAGAGCACGTCAACATTGTAGCAGGTTGTTGGTTTCTAACTCATGCAAGTTTGAAAGAGACTGTGTTTTATGAATTTTCCCTTTCCTGGTACCAAGCATAGCAGTGAAGGAACTGATAGGGATTCAGTAGTATTCATTAAATGAGCTAGTATTGAATAAATGTTAAATGAATGTCTGAAATACTAGACTTTTGGTATCTTTATAATAGAAAGTATAACATATCAAATTTAAATTCTTAAAATTATGCATATCTCAAATTAATATAAATTCACATCCAGATATTTCATCCTATTCATTTAGCACTATTTATTCACTGCTGAAAGTGATAAACATTCAGCTCAGCAATTAAGAATATTAAAATCTTGACAATGATGATGCCCTAATTGAGGTTAATTTGGGATCTATTAAAATCTGATTGAATTTTTAACCCTGTGTGAGAGGGTTATTAACTCTCAACAAGGTTTTTTCTCCACTAAAAAGCTGAACATAATCTAACAATAAGAACCTCATTTAAATGAATGAAAACTGTGAACGTGAAGCACAATGATTTCTAGCTATGGTAAGCATAGCATGAGGTGTCTGTCTGTTGCATAAGTTAACAAATAAAAAATTCAACTCCAATTATCACTTCTCCCTCTAAGCTTTCACTGACCTTCACAGACCAACACATTGGTTCTGTCCTCTGTGTTCCCACAGAATTAGGTTTATATACCTAGTTAGTAAAGAGCTGGTTTAAATTAGTAAAGAGCTGGTTTACCAAAATAGGGATAAAGTTGCAGTGTATGAGGACAGGCAACAGTGTTCAGGAGTTTTCATTCGCCTGTGGAAAAGTATATATTTTTTAATGGTTTATTTTTTATTCTTAGGTATTAGAAAGCTTAGGGTTGCTTTAAAGGTTTTGTTTTTTTTTAAAGGTGTTTTTTTCCCCAAAATTTATTTATTTATGCATACAGGCTGGGGTACAGGCCAGCGGTGTGGTGTGGCGAGAGGGTTCACCAGAGACAGAGTGGGGAGCAGAAAAGGCAGAGCAACGGAAATGCACTGCTGAGGGGAGCAGCAGGCGAGGCGGGAGAGGCCCGCAGTGCCATGTGGGAATCTCCCTGGCTGGGCATCAAACTTGCGTCACTGCTGCCAACAGCTCCACAGTGCAGCACTTAACCGCTGAGCCACCAGGGAGGCCCTGGAAAAATATCTTAAGTTCATCCCTAGATTTTGTTTTAGAGCATCATGATGCCCACTGCATACAGATTTCTGTGAGAAAGAATTAGAAAGAGAGAAATGAAAAAAATGGCTGGCTGTTGACTCACATCCCTTTAAGAGACTTGCATATAATAGCTACAAAATTAATCCAAATATGAAAGGACTGTGGTGGCATTTTGTATATGTGTAATTGCTAATGAGTCTCTGATATAATGTATCTTTTCAAAGATGGCAAATTTGTGAGGAAATGGTTAGAGTTAGAATTATCATGCCTGTTGTTTGCATATAGCAGAATATGAAAGACAAGCAGGATGTAGATGGGGCCACTTTGTTTTAGTAAATGCTGTCTTTGCCCTAACCCCAGGCATCTCTACGTCCTATGCTGATCTTATCTTCTCTCAGTATTTGACAGTAGTGCATGTAAGAGGAAAGTTTTTTTTTTGTGTGTGTGTGTGTGTATGTATGTATGTATGTATGTATGTATGTATATATATAAAATTAATTACTAAATCACTGAAAAGGGGCAAAACATTTCTGGATAAAATTGGGAAATAGAAGACAGCCTAAATCAGGAAGGATCCTCGATTCTCAAAACAAATTAAACATCAGAGTAGGTGTAGGAAAAGCTAAAAAGTAAGAAAATAGGCAGGTGCTTTTAACGAGATTCTTTCTAATGGGGATAATAAAACCAAATGTCCTGTAGTACTTTAGAAATAGCAGTGATTTTGTGGGTAATCTTTTAAAATAATTTTATACTTACGGTGCAAAACTATTTTTACAATAAAAGTGCCATCTCTGTTTTGTGAAGATAGAAGCTGAAAAAATAAACACAGTTCATCAACTAGTAGAGAACTCAAATAAGAGTTTTTCCAAAATTTCCTGTTTTCCTAGTTATTAAAAAACCAATATCTTATCACATGATTCAATCATACGTAAAAATATGTGATTGTTAACAAAGAAAACTGAGTTTGGACCTGAGTATTTGCCCTAAAGTGCAGACACTTTAAGCAGATTATTTTCTAGTCTCTTAGCACAGTTTGTTCCTCTTGTATGCTGGGATAATACTGTACAGACTTTGGGAGATAATTTGCAACACTATATGAAAAGCAATTGGTTACAGTGCCAGGTAGCTGGTAGGTCTCAACAAATTATAGCAACAGTTTTTGTGGTTATCTTGATTTGTACTGGAAAAGAATCACATCTTTTAGTCACATCTGATTCAACAAAATGGTCTGGAAAAACAGTGCCTAAGGGGCTCACGGTTAGATGAGGTCTAATTTCAGTGATTCTCTAGGCTCCAGTTCTGATGGAAACATGCCCTTGGGTTGTCTCAATGGAATAGTTATAGCCATTACAGTGGTGCTAATAAATAATAAAGTGTGACTGATACAAAAGTAATTTATATTCATGGATTAGCTGGGTACATAGGTTTAATAATATTGACATTACAGTAACATGCCTAATAGCACATTGTCACAGTATCATCTGTTAAGTATTTCTTACCAATGCATTTCATACCCTGCCTAATAATAATTTGTTAAAGGCAGTGTAGCTGCACATATTAATTCTTTCGTAAATGTGAACATCACATTCTTGAATGGCACATGACTTAATTCATGATAACTTGGGTTGTGATTATATGAATAGAAACCCAGCCTCATCTGAATGGGAAGATTGAACACTTGTAGCCTTATTACAGTTGGGAAATTGAAATGTGAAAGCAGTGACAACTGCTAAGATCTGCAATAGAAAATATTTGACTGAATGCAGTATAACTGTTCTCTGTCACCCTTGGCACTCATTCCTTGCCACTTTATCCTCACTCTGAAATGTATAGCACACTGAAATGTGTAGCAAGATGGCTGAGAATTAAATGAAGCTGTTGTCCTCGTCTTCAGTTACCTAGATTATATTTAGCTGTTCACGTCACTTTGTCTAGTTCAAAGTAAAATTAGTGGGCTCCCTCATATGAAAATCTTAAATTTCATTCACTTAATAAGCATGTATTGATCGTCCCCTATCACACGGTACTGGATTAGGCACTGTAGAGTCAGACAGATATCCTGTCTACAAAGTATCTGAACCAAGGATGGAGTATACAACCAATTAGAGATTGAAAAGAAAGCACAGGCAAGCAGCAGTAAGAGCAGTCAAAACATCTAGATGTAAAGTGCATCTACTTAACAGGCTTTTAAAACTTGTCAAATAAACGGCTTGCCTCTTAAATCTTACTCTCAGTGGAGAAAAAGAAATACAGGATTACGTATGAGTGTTTTAAATCACTAATGTTAAATGTAGTGGGCAGGTTGGGTCCCTGTGTCTTCCTAATTACTCATCCTAGAAATTTTACTAAGTTCCACAAGAAATTTTTCTTCCTGCTCTGAGTGTTCCAATTTTAAGTCACCTTTTTCCCTGTACTACTTGTAGTGTTGTATATATTTTATAAGTTATCTCTTCTGATAAAACTGATCATCCAGAGATAAACAAATACATGAACTTACACTTCAATTAGGATAGTCCCATCTTACTGAAAAAAATCACCAGAAAGGTAACAAGCAATTTATTCTTTCATTTGTGAATATTGTTGATGACTTCATTGCTCTTTAGGTAGTGATGAATTTAACATGAATTAAAAGGATAGCTTATCTTATTTGTCTCATTTTCTCCTGACAGCTGCAGTTCTTCCGGCTTTTTTTTAAAGATTTATTTATTTATGCATACAAGCTGGGGTACAGGCCAGAGGCGTTGGGTGGTGAGAGGGTTCACCAGAGACAGAGTGGGGAGTGGAACAGGCAGATTGATTGAAATACACTGCTGAGGGGAGCAGCAGACGGGGCAAGAGAGGTCTGCCGTGCCATGTCAGAATCTCCCTTGCCAGGCATCGAACTCTGGTCACGGAGCTGCTGCCAATAGCTCCACAGCATAGTGCCTAACCGCTGCACCATTGGGGAGGTCCTCTTCTGGCTTTTCAATCTAAATTCTTTGCAAAAAATAACAAGCTGATCTTAAATTTTGTGTTGATAACCAATAGACCAAAAGTAGCCAAAGCAATCTTGCAATAATAATAAAAAAGTTGTAGAACTCAAACACCCCAATTTTGTTTTATTTTATTTTTTTAAAAGATTTATTTATTTATGCATACAAGCTGGGGTACAGGCCAGAGGTGGGGAGCAGCGAGAGGATTCACCAGAGACAGAGCGGGGAGCAGAACAGGCAGATTGATTGAAATACACTGTTGAGGGGAGCAGCGGGCGAGGCAGGAGAGGTCTGTCGCGCCATGTGGGAATCTCCCCGTCTGGAGGTCGAACTCGCGTCGCCCCTGCCGACAGCACCATAGCCCAGCGCTTAACCGCAATGCCACCAGGGGGGAGGTCCCTCAAACACCCCAATTTTAAAACTTACTACAAAACTATGGGAGTTAAAATTGCGATACTGGCATAAAGATAAACATAGGTCAGTGGAAAAGAATTGATAGTCTTGATATAAGCCTTACATTTTTGTCAATTTCTTTTTGATAAGGGTGCCCAGACAATTAAATGGAAAAGACTAGCTTTATCAACAAAGAGTGGTAGGAAACTTGTATATCCACATATACATGAATGAAGTTGGACCCCTTCCCTCACACCATTCACAACAATTATCTATTTTATCCTTTTGGCTGTCAATTAGTATTTGAGTCATCAAATAATTAAACTATGAAACTATAAAATTCTTTGGAGAAAATAGTGGGGTATATCTCCTAGATCTTAAATTAGTCATGATTTCTCAGATATGACACAAGAAGCATAACAGCAAGCGAATGTCTTTTGTGTCTTAAAAAAACTTTAAACTTCTAAGGACGCCACCATAAATGTATAGTCCACAGAATGGGAGAAAATATTTGCAAATCATGTATCTGATCAAGGACTGCTGTCTAGAATATATAAGGAACTATTACAACTCAATCATTAAAAGACAAATGGCACAATTTTTAAATAGATCAAGGATTGAAGTAGACAAGTGTTTAATTCTATGTATTACTATACGAATGGTCAATAACTAATGAAAAGAAGTTGAACATCATTAGGGAAATGCACGTCAAACTACAATTAGGTATCATTTCATACTCTATAGGATGGCTATTATCAAAAAGATAATAACAGGTGTTGGTGAAGATGTGGAGAAATCAGTCTCATACACACTGCTGGTGGGTATGGGAGATGGTGTAATCACTTTGGGAAACAAAGCACAATTCTTCAAAGATTAAACAAGGAGTCATGTACTCTCACATTATACTCCTATGTATTTACTCAAGAGAAATGAAAGCCCATACCCACATGAAAACTTGTATGAATGTTCATAGCAGTATTATTTTTATAGCATAAAATTAGATACAATCCAAATATCCATGAGTGATTTCTTTCATTCAACATATTTTCAATGTTCATACATGTTACAATATAAGTCAGCACAGTTTTGTTATTATTGGTGAGTATTATTCCATCGTATGGAGATCAAGAGGAAGCAGCTAGTCAGATGAGAGGCTAACAAGGAGAAAGCAGGTGCTGATAATATGAGAGAGATAGATAATGTGTAAAGTGATGGAAAAGCATAAAAGTTCTCTTCTGGTTGCTTCTGTTTTTTTGTTTTTACTATTGAAGTTGTGTGCCGTTTTCTAGGTTTTTGTTTGGTTTTTTTTGAGAACAGCTTTAGATTCACAACAGAATCTCGAGCAAGGTACAGAGATTTTCCATATATTCCTTACTCCCATATATGCATTGCCTCCCCCGTTATCCACATCCCTCACCAGATTGATATATCTGTTACAGTGGATGGACCTACAATTCATTGCTTCTGTTTTATCAGTGGAATTTGAAACCTGCTTCTAAGTTATGAGTGAGAAGGAAGAAGACGCACTGAAAGTTTTGAAAAGTCTGAACTCCTGGACAATGAAAGAGTGAACTGAATTAGAATATAACTTAGAAAGTGTAAGAGAATTCATTATCACTATCAAGGGCCCATTTTCAGTTTTGCTCATGAACTCAATTTGAGACCAGATATTTTAGTTATTTGATTGTGATTGTCACATTGCATGCCTTGAAAGTGAGCACATAGAAGCTATTGAGTTGGAGGTTAATAAAGTTGGGTTTTTACAAGTTATGTATGACAGGGGGAGAAAAATGTAGGTTTATACAGGGAATATGACAGCGATGAGTAATATTGTACCTTGCAGTCTGAGTTGGGAGGGATTGGCGACGAAACAGAAGTAGAAGATAGTGAGAAGACAATAGTATTAACAGACTAGAGGTACTGGTTTAGTAAAGAAATAAGGAGCTAAAGAATGTAAAATGGAACTGTAGCTGGTGACGGAGGGAACAATGATTTACACTGAGAGGTTGGAAATTCTGCAGTTACTGGTATTGATGAAATGAGGATAGAAACAGGGTAGTGGGTGGTTGAATTTAATAGAGAACAAGACGGTAGTAAGTAAATAACCAGAGCTCTTTTTATATGACGTATCCACGGAGATAAGGAAATCACAAAGGCAGGAAGAATAAGGATCTCTAAATGACTCTTGAAAGGAAAACTAACCTGTATTTGAGAAAACAAAAGGGAAAGCATTATTAATACAAACACACTATTTCAGTTAGAGCTGCAAGGTGATAGGACTATTCAAAGAAAAGTATGAGAATGTGAGGGATTTTTCCTGTCATGGGGAAATGTTGGAATGCCTAGAAGTAGATGAGGTCAGAATAGTTTATACAGAGCTTATAAGTA
This sequence comes from Scalopus aquaticus, assembly GCA_004024925.1. NCBI lineage: Eukaryota > Metazoa > Chordata > Mammalia > Eulipotyphla > Talpidae > Scalopus > Scalopus aquaticus. Next base: position 88,681 of record PVIJ01000789.1, read on the forward strand.
AGTACAGTCTGCATAGCTAGCTCAAGTTTACAAGCTGTGTTTACAATCACAGATGTAGCTGGCCTGCCACATTTTATCCAATAGTTTGGAAACCTTAAGACAATGTGAGTACATGAAGCTTCACTTCCTATTAAAAAGGAAAGATTTGAAAGTTTAACTATTTCATCTAATTTTGTGTTTATGTAAGAAGAGAAAATAGAACACCTGATCATGTTGTGCTGTGAGATGGTGGATTGATTAGCATTGTATCTGTTCCCTTTGAGTATAGCCAAGAGCTTATCCCCACACACAGAATACATAAGGACTGAGTATCTGTTTGCCAGTGGACCACTGGATGGGATGAAGACAGCTCATTCTTTATTCCACTTCGATCTCTGGCCTGTCTGATGGTACTGTCAACAAGGGGGTGACACAATGCCAAGTATCGTTGTGATTTTTATGACCTGGACATCTGTCTAGTATGCACTAGACTAGGACCACAGTTCTGTCACAGAGGCCATGGAAAGAGTGCCAGATGGTAATGAATTTTAGCCACTGCTGACTTCAGCTGGATACAAACAAATGACCTAAGGGGACCAGATTCCATATCTCACTTATCCTTTCAAGCTAACCACTCCTTCCAAAAAAGATTGCAAATGCAACATTCATGCAGAAAAGAACTTGAAGCCTTGGAGCTACTTTATGGCAAATGATTGAATAACACAGAAGAAATTAAACATTTTTAGACAGATAGTGAATCAAATAATTCATGTTTTTGCAAACTTTGTAATTATTTCCTTTATCTGAAGCAGTTAAAAAAAACAAAAGAATAATGAAAATTTGCCACACTCGTTTTCCTATTTTGGTATTTGTTAATGGAATAATGTACAAAAAAATACATTTTTTAAACCAGGATTATAGCCAAAGGATAGGTATTTTATTCTGAGAAATTTAATTTTCTAAAAATAAAAGATTATTTTCTCATTTTTGCTTTAGTTTCAAATTTTGCTGTCTTTTCCATATATGTCAGTATTATCTCAATCATAGAGCAAATGGAAATGACTATTTCATTTTTTATATGGTTTCATGATCATAGTAATGATTCTTAGTTTGGATGGTACTTGCATGGGCTCTTATAGGAACTGTGCAGAAAGAATACAGTAGACAAAGTGGTACTTTTAACATACTGTCCACACTTGCGGACTCCATGCCCTTTCTTCAGCACAGTGAGGGGACCATAGTGAAAGATCTCTCTCCCAGTAAACTAGTGAAGGTCTGTGATGCGCAGTAGTTTCTCTGGGTTCAGCTATTACACACCTTGATGAAGGCGTCATTTGAAACTTTGGTTCGGAGGCTCCACATTTTAGGAGTAGTAAAGAGAAGTGAAATCAGCAAAATTCTATCATTTAAAATAAATGAAATTTCTAAATAAACAGCTTAGAGGGAAATGGAGGTTCAGCTACCTGGCTGTATAGCACATTCTTTGAATTAAGGGCATATGTCTTATGTTGAGGTGCCGCATCTTGTTTTCCTACTGGATTATAGGTATTTAGTAGGAAGAACTTAGATCTCATTTGTCTTGATATTTTCCACCAGCCTTTCTATGCTCAATCTGTATTTGTTAAATAAATAAATTTTTAAGAGAAGTGATCACCAAAAACTGAAATTACAAACAGAAGTGTTTTGGTTTTTTTTTTTTAAACTCACTGGGAAAGGACCTTAGGGCACAGACCATTCAGTATTAGTTGGAAATTGCTTAATAATCCATGGGTAGGAGTGTTCTTTGGGAAGCCAAAAAATTTTTAAAAATACAAAAGGATAGTCCCTACAACTGGAAGAGGTGATAATCTGGGGGATAAAAGGATTACATATTAGAAAAGAAAAGAAATTATTTAAGAGAACACAAAGTGGAACAGCACAGACTCGAGGTCTGACGACAGTGGTTATTAACATTACTAGTGATTCCAAAGCACTTTGTAATTTTTTAAATTATTTCCCTGAGGTAATATTGGCTTGCAACATGTATGTGATTCAGAGGCACAGGAGCACACCTCCGCAGTCACCACCCCCACCCACATGCGAGAGTATTTATTGGTATTTGCCCTATCAAAAGTTAAACTTTAAATAATTCATTAGTTCATTTAAAAACTAAACTAAATTTTATTGCATGTTAACGTTTTTTACTTTGAGAAAAACACATTTGTCAAAATGAAAAAGTAAGAAGAGTCACATTGTTTGAATGTTTTTTCAGCTCTTTAGTGCCTGATGTCATAGAAGTAAGCTGGCTTCTCGCGTCTGCCTCTGCATTCATTCCCCACTTACTGCAGCCTTTAGAAAACTCTACTTTGTACTCATGAGAAGATGAGGAAGAAAACTAACTTCTAAATTTGTAGGGATAGTTTTGATCTCACTGATCCCCTGAGAGGGTCTTGGGATCGTCAGGGTCCCTGGTGTACACTTTGCTATGTCTGACATAGGAATTCTGAAAAAAGAGAGAAAAAGAAAGAGATAAGTGCAGAGGAGAAACTTTAACAGGATGTAATTTGAAATATATCGGAAAAAAAATCGAGTTTAAAGAATTGGGTTTGAGACTTCATGAGTCGTTGAAATGTCCGCATTTCAGTTTCATTATCTGTACTCTCCAAGGTTGCTATGAGAATGTAATGAGCTAAAACATATAAAAGGACTTGTAAAACATAAAACTTTTCATGCCTGCTATTATTTTGTTAGTAGGACCTTGAGTTGGGAGTCAGAGGCTGGATTCAGAGCATGTCTAGATCACAGAAAATGGAAACCTTCGCTTTTAGTGCCATGTCCACTGAGCCACTTTGACACTGCTGATCAATTTCTCCTTTTCTAAATACTTTATTAGCTTATTAATAAAAACACTGAATTCCTCTTCTCTTACCTGATTCCTGTTTTTAGTTGGCCTCGCCTTGCCTCTCTGAATAATTACTGTTGGTTTCTGAGGCACAGGTCTTGCCCCTTGTCTACTCCATACACACTCTCTCCCTAGGCTTCCTCATCTCGTCCCAGGAACTTAAATAGCATCTCTGTGCCCAGAAATCTCATATTTTCCTCCCTGAATTTGAATATCCAGCTGCCTATTTTGTTAATCTATTTGGGTGTCCATTAGGAGCTCCTCTTTATATGTGTAAAAGCAAGCTCTCCTTCACCTTATTGAGCAGCCCTACTTCATGGCTCCCTTTTTGTTCTAAAAAACAGGTTTCCTTGACCTTCCCACACACCATGCAGGCTCTTGATTGAATCCTTTTCATAGCTCCTCTCTCTACCTACAGTGCTCCTCCTCCAAATATGCTATGGAGCCCTTCCTATTTCATCTTTGCACTGAAGTCCGTTTTCTCAGGCCTGGTTTCAGACTGGTTAAAATTTGCGACTTTATGCTCTCCTGTCTGGCCCTGTCTAATGTACTTACCTGTATTATAGCACAAAGAACAGACTACATAATTAATGATTTCGTTGGGTTAGATTTTTTCCCTGAATCCCAATTTTGTTTATTTTTTTCCTTTATTATTTTTTTCATTGTGGTAATCTTGGTTGACAATGATGTCTATGATTTAGAGGTATAGCTTTCCACCTCTTCAGATGTGTGTCCCCATACCACACCGCCATTTATTTTTTTACACATGAATTCCATAAGGATGTGAATTTTTGCTTTATTTACATATCTATGTATTCTCAGGCACCCGGGGGCATTTGAATGTTCCCTTAATGTATAAGTATGTATATCAAAATCTGAAAGGCGTGGCATCAAGAAGGAGCAGAAAGTGAGGCTAACAAGACAAAGCCCTATATGTGAGGCATGCAGCCACCGTTAAGCAGGGATCTAGGTATGACTGGAAGGGGTCTCGAGTTGCAGGGTGGTAGATGGAAAAAGGTGTTTGTGACCTGTCATCTTAAAATAAACTTTCAGGAGCTGTTGTGGCATCTTCTGTGGAGGCTGATAAAAATAGAGCCACTTTTCAGTTTAATCTGTTAGGAGGCAGAGGCGAATGAAATGGCTTCTTGGCCCTTCCCTGTTCCATGTCTTGTGATAGATGAATAGTGATTTCAGCTTGACAAACAAGTCCCCCATTTGTCCAACATGGACCCGATTGGTTGACTACAACATATGAAATGTAATGTAAGGATGTAAGTCTATCTTTGACAGACAAAATTCAGAGTGGGAATACAGATTGAGGAGGATTTAAATTCTCTTCTATCATACTAGTCTGTTATTTTTTTGATTAGATTTTAGATTTCTCAGTTTGCCAAAAATAATGCTAGCAACTAGGTTTTGATTTTTTTTTTTTTAATGCCTCAATGGTTTACTACACCATTACAAAGCATTTCTGAGTCCTCAGGAAAGAATTACAACAAAGGAAAGCCAATAGAGCTAAGTTTGGAGGCTGAAAACTCAGTAATGAATGTTCTTATTCTTGTGGGTTATCTCAGATCCTTAGCATTATTTTAATGTCATTTTTAATGTGAATTTCCATGCTATTTTAATTCATTAGTCATGGGCTATCATTTTTCGAAGTAATTACTGTAATTTCATCAAATGACATAATTATAGTAAATACTTTGATGTAATTACCATAAATATGGAAAGAGACACCCGAAGGTGTAATAATGTCACAAACTAAGATATTTATGATGTGTAAAGACAAATTATGATGACATTTATGACATGTAATAACATCAGAGTTCTATGTTTATGTTGTATAAAGAATAATGATATAAATAGAATGTAAAATTACATCATGTAGATTAATTTCTTTTATAAATAGTATGGAAACTTGAGAGGTCTACAAGGCTTCAGGTTCAGATTAATAGATCATTGCCACTTTGGGCATTTTTCCTTTTGACCCTTTTCAAATGACTGTGCTATTTTGTTGGGGGTAAAATCATTTCTCCTTAAAAAGTGTAGACATAAACACAAGCAGAAACGCAAAATGAGGATCCATTCTTAGTACCTGAAAAAAGTATCCATTTAAGCGAAATAAGCCAGAAAGAAAGAGAAAAATATTGAATAGGTTCACTTATTACAGGAATTTAGGGAAACCAAATAAGAGAGAGATATTCAATGAGGGAGGGGGAGAATAAGGGTTCAAATGGGGAGAAGAGGAGCACAAGGGACTGTGGTGATGGTTCATGGGTGAATCGGTGGTGGGTAATCCACGGGGAATATAATATAAAAGATACAAATAATAATAAATATAGACAAAAAAATAAAGAACTGAAAAACAACTTTAAATACTGTGTGAAAGAAAAGTCAGTGTTTCGTCCAGATTGTCAATTCAGGCCAACAGGGCACTCAAGTATTTTCTTACGAAGGAGTCAGCTTGACCATTTGGCACTTACCAAAGTTGACTGAGAGATTCCTGATTGAGAGATTCCTTCTTGTCACTTTATCAAGTTTTGAGTCTATGAAGAAAGAACTTTGCATGTTTACAGTCTGACTACTGGAATAATGGGAATGTGGATTTTAAGGGTAAAGGGAAGTGGAAACCACAAGCCTGGGGCAAACTCTAGTTTTGGGAACTTATTTAGTCCTTCTTGTTAGACTGAGTTAGAAAAGTACCTTGAAAGTAATCCATAATGCAAAGTTGTAGCTTGGAGTAAAAGGTATCACGGGCACCAGTTATGCCACTACTTATGGCATGCTAGTGACCAGTGTCTTTGGCAGAAGAAGATAGCTTTTTCCTAGTGTACTAATCCAAGGAGTTTTTGGAGCAGTCCGATTACTCAGTCATCTGCGGTATGTCACTCTCATGCAGTTTGAAGGCCTTCCCATTCTGAGGCCTTAATATTCCTCAGGACTTTGTGCTTTAGGGCATGGTGATCTTCCCTCCATGGACACTTAATTGCAGGTGTCCAAATTGAGAATTTTCTAGTTTTTGCCACTTTTCATCCTGGGCTACGAAAACTCTTTTCACTTAAAACAAGTGGATTGTTTTATTTATTTATTGTTTTTTTTTATTTGCAAAACCAGTAGACACCATAGTCAACCCGTAGATTCCTGTTGCCTTGAAGATGTATTGCTTAAACACTTCTGATCCCATTTTCTTCATTTACAGGGTTCTTAACCACAAGCTAGAGAATCTATTCTAGCTAGTTAAGTAGTAAACAAATTTATTAACTCATGCAGTGGAGTTCACATAATCTCATGATGGCCAGCAAATTCGACTCGAAGTGACACAGTGAGGAAAAAATCAAAAAACGCCACTGAACTGTTTGCAGGTATAATACACCTTCCACTGGCATGGCAGACTGCATCACTGGATGATGAGCACATATCCTTGGGAGGCTACTGCTAGGACTCTCCCTGCTCTGTGTCGCTGGGCCCTGTTCCTCTTATGCACCAACAAAATAGAATCGGCAACGCCTTATAACCAAATGCCTCTCTGCTGCAGGGGCGACATTCCGGGTTCCATCTAATTGTTGGGTCCTGGGGTCCGTGGCTGTGCTTCACCTGCAAAGAAACAGAAAGGGCAGAAATAACCTCAGAGTTGGAGAAGAGGAAGTCATAATACAGAAAGCTATCCTCAAATAGAGAGATGGTTTTCCAAAGTTTCTGGGTTGACATAAGTTTTATACGTGTTTACTGCATCTGTGGGACCTAAGGCTTAGAAAACATGTGGAGATAGTTTTACAAAGTGTCCCTAAACCATCATGCCATTGCAGGCCTGTCCTTTGGTTCAATTACACATGTGCTTGTAGACTTGTGAGTTTACCCACTGTGTCTCAGTATCCCCACCTTTTAGAATCAAGCTGTGATGATAGAGATGAATTGCAGATTATCTCACACCTGAGTGGATAGACTTGCTAAAGTAAAGCATGGCTCTAAATGAAATGCACCGCACTGAATTAAGTTTTGTCTGTCATCAGACTCCCAAGATCAGTTTCAAATGCTTTGACTGACCGCTAAATGGCCAGGGTCACCACGCCATCCCCTCTGCAGAAAGGGCTGATTTTCACGTAACGTGAGTGTAGACACAGCTTCTCAAAATGATTTGGGCAGCAGAGTCCACCTTGGTGAGTCACAAGAGCAGCCTTGAACGTTTAAATAACCTCCCTTTAAGCCGGTGTTTCTCATTTTGGAGAAGATGAGGACGCCGAATGGCACCTAACATATGTACGTGTCCTTGTTCAGCTGAGGACCCTGTTTCTGGGCAAAGTTACCTCTCAAACTTAGCTCCAACTTAAATTTAAATTAGTTTAACTTATATTTAAATTTTGGCATTTCAAATTAAATTTAAATTTAGCTCAAATTTAAGTTGCTTTTCCAAAAGAACAGCTCACCTCACAAGCCTTCATACTGAAGATGCTTACAAGCTGACACACAAACAAAACAGAAAGGAAAAATAGTCCACAAAGAACTTACAGAATTTTCCAGGTACTTGAGGGTGGAGGTAAATCATTAAAAAATATCAGAAATTTAGTCTAATGCAGTAAAAAAATACAAGGCCTACTTCAGTAAAAACATCTAGCTAAGAAACTAAGGCGAGAAAGACAATTTTTTTTTAAAGTAGTGAGATACTAATAACTGGATGTTTCAGAATGTATATATTTAGCAGAGATGACATAAAAAAGTTAGAACTTGCTATTAAAATTGGAGAGTACCACAAAAATCATTTTTTAGCAGCTGTTAGTTTCCTACAGCAGAATGTCCTCCCAGGACAGATGTGAAAAAATGATTTGCTCCCCATCAAACTACACTGTGCTCTCGCTGTGTTATTTTTTTTAAACCACATTATATCAATAGTCTCCTAACCAGTCAAATTACTTCTCATTTAAAGTCTAAATGGTATAATTATAGCCTCCTCTTTTATTTTCCTCTTTATTCCATCTTAAATTAGTTTTATAGCACCTAACTGTTTTTGGAGTTTTGCTGGAAATCACCACTGTCAAGTTATCTGAATCGGACGACTTTCTCAATAGATTTGTTAGGGAAGTAGATGCTGCCAGACCTTGACATCAAATATCTGGGGTGCTTGAGAGAGGCATTTACAGCTCAGAATGGCTGTAGTATACCGACCCATGAATTCGGAACCTGATTTCCTCTCCTTCCCCCCCCCCAACCTGGTGCCACCCCGACATGTCACCAGCCTCTCCCACTCACTTCTGTTTTTATCATCTACTGAATGAAGAGTGGCATAACAGTATCATTGTCCAATTGCCCTGAGATGGCAGGGGTGTGTTTGAAACTAGTAGAAAGTGTTGTGTCCATCTCTTCAGCAAAGTGAAACAAGCCCCTATTGTGTTTTAAGAGTGAACTCAATTGCCTGATTTATGCTGTCACATGTTTGCAAAGAGTGTAAATTGATTTTCACTCAGAATAGCCTGAAAAGCCCCAAGTGCTTGCCAAACTCAAAATTGCTAACCTGTCTGGAAAAGCTCACCCAAGCCATGGAATCTGTGGGACTTTAAATGCTTAAATCAGAAGTTGGAGAAATCGACTCAAGCCAGAACCAGTCCCCAGAAGGAAGCTAATTGTGAGCTACCCAAACAAGCAACAAACAGGCCTCCGCAGGAGTACAAAGGTGTGTTTGCTCCAAATTGATTAACTTTCAGCACAACTAGACTTGAAGAGCCTTTGCACATAATTTTTTCTAGGGGAAAAAAAAACCACCTGATTTTTCAAGGCAAATCACCAGTGCTTATATGGGCTAATGATATTTTGAGGGGGCAATACTTAAAATGTGCAGTGGACCTGGGGTATACTTGGATGTGTCCGTGAGTTGGGAAAAAACTTAGTAACAAAAAGACTTGCTGTTTTACTGCATTTAAACACGTGGCCAAGAACTTGATCCCAATTTTGGAGCAGCCTGGGTTTGGAGTCCATTTCCCTGGCTTAATATTCTGTGTTGCTTTTGTCATCTGTCACAAGGAGAGGATAGTAGCACCTACCTTGTTGGGCTACTTTGAGGTTTGTCAGAGCCAGGTCCACACTGAGATGCATGTGGCAAATGCTGAGTGTTTATCAACAGCCAGGGAATCACTTTATTACAGTTTTTCTTTTATGAGTAAGAGGCAAATATGCCCTGTCATTTTACAGGGTCTTTTCTAGAGTGATTCACCATCTAGGTTTGTCCAGCACTGGGACTTTTCAAGGATATGTGACATTTAGCTAGGAAAAGGAAACAATGACTCTGCCATGTCTACTAAGGAGCCACTGAGACATAGTGGAGTCAGAATGTTTAGTGAGACACTGGAAAAAGAATCCAACTGACTGCATGCCTTTTGTATGACCATCAGTATGAATCAGCACAGTCCTCCGCCATTTGATGATTCAGGAAATGGACAAAAAATTAACTAGGTGTTTTCACAAGCTTTTATTGAGGATCGACTGTGTGCACACTGTGGTCAGGATGGTAAACATCTGACTCAGTAAGTGAGATTAAAGTGTGATTGGTGCTACAATAAAGTAAGTGCAAGGGGCAGTGTGTGGACTAATTTTGTTTTGCTTCAGAACTTATAGTGTTAATATTTACTAATGCTGGTGGGAAGGAGGGATGAGGGGTTATGGTTTAATGGGCATAGAGTTTTAGTTTGATAAGGTGAAGAAAGCTTTGGAGATGGGTAGAGTGACGGTTACATAATAATGTGAATGTAAGTTCATACTGTGATCGTACAGGTTTATGATGAACTACATACCTAAAAAGGGTTAAAATGAAAAGTTTTCTGTTATGTATATTTTAGCACAATTTTTAAAAATCAACTTTTTAAAGTGTTCATGTGTTCATTTTATGCTCAGAGTTGTGCAACCACTAAGTTTGGGACATTTTTAATCACCCTGAAAAGATACCATATTTTCTCTCAGTTTTCTTCTTTCAGCAGACCTTGGCAACCACTATTATTTTTTTCTTGTAAATTTGCCTCCTCTAAACATTTCAAATAAATACATCATGCAATATGTGATCTTTTGTAACTAATGTTTTCAAGATTCATACATGTTGTAGCATGTATAAGTACTTTTATTTGGCTCAGTAATACTCTATTGTATGATTACACCATATTTTGTTTAAACATTCTTCAGTTAATGAACATTTGTGTTGCTTCCACCTTTTTGAATATTTTGAATGAAGTTACTCTTAATATCTATGTACAGATTTGGCAGAGATACATGTTTTTGGTTCCAGGTATTTCGTAGGAAGAACATTGCTGGGGTGTGTGGTAATTCATTCTATGTTTACCTTTTGAGGAAATAGGAAACTGTTTTCCAAAGTGATTAGGTTATTTTACCTTTCTACCTGCAATGTAAATTTTCTGTATTTTTCCAACATTTATTATTATCTGTCTTTTATTTTAGCTTTGTTGTTGAAACCACCCAGTTGTGGTTTATTTATTTATTTTTTACAGCAGAGAAACTGGTGAGATAGAAAATTGTAGGACAGGCATGTGGTTTTGTTTGTAGTTTTCAGCTGTCTCTAACATTTTAGTAGAAAAGAGAACATTAGGTAGGCATGGATAATAAATTGATTGCCATCCTTAGCTTCCTATTGATATTTTGGTCTTGCCTTAGCTTGAAACTGCTATTGGGCTTTTGGTGTTGCCAATGAGTTCTGCAGACAGCAAGGACTTTTTACATCTCTTTGTTAAAGGAAATTTGTTTAATTGCGGAGAGTAGTAAAAAACTCTAAGAAAGGACAGTTTAGTGTACCAAGGCATCTGTTTAATCCAAGTTGTATTTGCAGCCATTAAACCTTTGCCTGCATCACCTGAGCATGGGCCCAGATCAACAAGCTAAGGCAAAAGACTTTAGTCCCTTTACTACCTCTTTCCCTAGGCTCTTTGTCTTGGTGAATACATTGTATATGGCAGAAATGTATGCATTCTTGGCACATGCTTACTTGGGTTTATTTTGAGATTAAGAATATCCCCAGAGGGACCTCCCTCGTGATGCATGGGGTTAAGTCTCAGCACTGTGAAGCTTTCGGCAGCCACTGCAGCACAAGTTTAATCCCCAGCCAGGGAGCTTCTCACATGGCAGCAGCAGACCTCTCCTGTCTTTCCCGCTGCTCCCCTCAGTAGTGTATTTCACTAGCTCCTCCGATTCTGCTCCCCACTCTCACCCCTACACCACCCTGTACCTCTAGCCTAGACCCCAGTTCTTGCATGCATAAATAAATAAATCTTAAAAAAATATCCCCCAGAAAACCAAAGCTAAATATTCTAGCTTTATTCCTTCAGGTGAGAACATGGAACTATATAAAGTTTTATAAAAATGTGTACTCCTTATATATTAATATTTGTATTTTTTCTACTGTTTTTGTAAAATTTCCAGAAATCAGTTATTAAGCAAATAAAATTCTAATACCAAAGGGTAGTTTCCCATCCAAATCTCATTTTAATAAATTTGACTTGAGGCCTAATGAAGGAGAAAGTGCTTCTTAAGTGGCACAGATATAACTAAATATATAAACATAAGTCCTAACTTTGTTGGTGATTTATTTTCTTTTCTTAAATAAAATATTGCTGATTTGCTACTGTTTACATTGCTAACTTTCAGGGGTATGGCTCCACACCTTATCACCTCACCTACCACCAAACTTCTATCGCCCTTCTCACTGTCAAATTGACCTTCTTAACTCTTTTCTCCCACTTCCTTCCCTTCCCCCTCTGGTAGCCACCATATTTTTCAAAGCATCTAAGAGTAATTTTGTTGGGAGGTGTTAGTTCATTTGCTTTGTTATTTGTTTCTATTCCATATATGAAAGAAACCATCTGGCAGTTGTCTCTCACTTTTTCACTTATTTCATTTTGTATAATCACCTCAAGTTCCATCCATGCTGCAAACAGCAACATTTCATCATTTTTATAGCTGAGTAGTATTCCATTCAGTGTATACACCACAACTTCTTATTCAGTCATCCTTGATAGGTAACTGTTGTTTTCATGTCTTGTCTATTGTGAATAGTGATGCTGTGAATATAGGGGTACAAACACATTTTTGAATTAGCATTTTCGTATTCCTTGGATAAATTCCTAAGTGTGATATAGCTGGATCATATAGTATTTCTATTTTTAGTTTTTTAAGGACTCTCCATATTCATTTCCATAGAGGCAACACCAACTTACATTCCCACCAACAGTGCACAATAATGAACTTTTTCTCTACACACTCACTAGCAGTTGTTTCCAGTCTTTAATATAGACCATGGTGATTTATTTTCTACATAAACTTCTATCTATTATAAATTTACATAATTGCACATTGCAATGGTGTAATACATATTGCACATATGCTTTTCAGTATGTTCTTTTAATTTTCTTTTCCTTTTTAATTACAAGTTAAGTAACATCTTCTCTTATTCTAATATTGCCACTACCCCATACAAACACAGGGAATACAGGGTAACCTCCTATGACTTAGTATATAGATAGCTATATTTTTCTATACTTCTATATTAAATTAATATATATAACTATCTGTAAAAACATGCATGCATGTATAAGATTTTTAGGCCTTTGGTTTGCAAAATATACTTTACTCTTCTCCTTCAAAAACATTCTTAGAAATCCTTCCAAGTCAAGTACTGTAACTGTAATTTGTGTTTTTTTTTTAGTTGTGTGTATATATATATATATATATATATTTTTTTTTTTTTTTTTTTTTTTTTTTTTTGCGTAGAAGAACTGGGGTATAGCCCAGAGGTGCGAGGGGTGAGAGGATTCACCAGAGGCAGAATAGGTTGATTTACTGAAAGGCACTGCTGAGGGAAGCAGCGGGCGAGACAGGAGAGGTCTGCTGCGCCGCATGTGCGTTATCTCCCTGGCCAGGGATCAGACTCAGGCAGTTGTGGTGATAGTGCTGAGACTTAACCCCTAGACCACCAGAGAGGCCCCATAATTTGTCTTTTTAATGGAAAAATATTCAAAGTATGAATTTATCAATATTTCTTCTATTATATCCCTAGTCACAGTCATTCATTTTTTTTCCAGTTTTTTTTTAATCTAATGATTTTGAACAATAAAACCGTAATTATCCTTGTACATAGTTCCACCTACATTGGTGCTTTTAATTCATTAGAATAGATGTCCAAGAGAAGAATTACTAGGTCAAAATGTATATCATTGACTGGAGGCTGGACAGTGTGAAGGGCTCTGCCCTCTGAGTGGCTCCCTGGCTGGAAGGAGAAGGGCAGAGCAGAGTTAGAGTGTTAGATGATCCTGGACCAGCAGGGGTACTGTTATGGACGGAATGTGTTCCCCAAGAAATTCATGTTGAAGCCCTCCTAATGCAATGGGATTTGGAAGGAGTCTTTGGGAGATAAGTAGGTTTAGTTGAGGCCATCAGGTGGGGCTTCCATGATGGGGTTAGTGTCCTTATTAAAAGAGAATGGAGATCAGACCTCTCTCTCTGCTACCTCAGGACATAGTGAGAAGACCACACATCAGCAAGAGGTCCTTTGCCAGGAATTGTATTAGGTGTTACATTGACCCTGGACTTGACCCCAGCCACTGAAGTGTGAGAAATAAATATCTGTTCAGTACATATATCATCATGTTGTACTCCTCAAATCTATACATTGACTATTTGTAAATCATATCTCAATGAAACAAAGAAACCTGTTGCTTCAAGCACCCAGTCTAAGTTATTTTGTTATAACAGCACAAACAATAATATAAGCACATGTTAATCCTGCCTGGTCATTGTTCAAATTCCACCATGTGAGGCAGGAAAATGGAATCTAATCACATGCCAAGGAAGTACAGAGACATAGATTTTGTGGCACAGTGAGCATTCTCTATAAATAGGGAGGTGTGTGTGTGTGTGTGTGTGTGTGTAAAATGATGGTTGTTTGCTTTTCAAAATATCTAACTCCTCATTTCTTCATTGCTTGAACACAGGTGCTATAGACTTTTACCTTCAGGCACTATGGTGGTTGGAATGTGACCCAAACATACACGCATTTATATATAACATTTTTTTTTCTGACAAGTAAATTCAAAGGTATTTTCAAACGTATGCTGGCTATTTGGATTTACTTCTCTGTAAACTTGGTTATTTCATATTCTTTGCCCACTTTTTAATTAAGGTTTTGTTCCCTCCTCACCAACCTAAAAGAGATTTGGTATAGTTATTAATCTCTGGATTGCAAAAATCTTTTCCAAATCTGTCATTTCCTCTTTAATGCATTTTTTTTTCCTGTAAAAAGCTAAAATTTTAAAAGATGAAATATCTATTTTTTCTCTTATGGTTTCTGGTATACCACCTTGGCTAAGAATTCTCCCCCACTCAAATTGTGTATGTAGTCTGCCACCTTTTTATGTGTGGTTTTACTGTACTGCTAAAGTTTAAATCTCTCATCTTGCAGAATATTATTCATTTTAAGGGAAGCAATAAAATTGTGGATATGAATAGAAAGGGGAATTTGAAATAGTAAAATTTGATTAATTCAATCATTTTTGCAGAACATTGACTTGTACAATCTAAGAGAGTGTTCAATTTTATTTTCTTCCAAATGTTTAAGGGCCTAATATCTAATTTTGGGCTTCTCAAAAATATTTCTACCAATGGTAAAAGTTTTCTTGTCATTGTTCCCCTTGCTCTTCTCTTGGAGCATGTGAAAACAGGTCAATGAGATCGCCATAAAAGCCTCTTGAGATTTTTGGGAGGAAATGAACATTCACTATCACGTTGCAAAGAAGAGCGACCTTATCCATGCTTTTCCAATAACCGATCAAATTGTACAAAATTATCTGCTTGATCTCATAGGAAAAAAATGAGCTGTTATCAAAAGTAGCTGTGGACTTAAAACCATGGTAAAAGTAATAATAAAAGTCTATACCATCAAGGAGACTATACCATGAATATGAAGTCTCATGCACAGACATATTTTTCTCTTCATTCCTTTTGGCAGGAAGTAATAGTGACCCCTTGGTTCTTTCCTTTCATTGTCAAAGAAAAATGTCAATGTTGGGGACCACTTTTAGTCACATGACTCTGGAACTACACTTTCCTTTCACTTTATTCTTTTAAAAAGCCCTTTGGTTGGGCTTAGTAGGGCAAGTTGAGTGTCTGAGATCTAAAATGTCATAAAGAAATGCTCTTGTTAAAAAAATCACATTTCCATGAACAGAAATATTCAGAACACAAGGAGAGGATAGCACATTTTAAAATACCAGAGGAAACCATGTATTCTTTCCCCAATCAGCTGTACACAGCTTCTGTTAGATTGTATGCTAACGGAGCCCTCACACACAGAATGTCACTGACATGAAGAAATTCTAAGAAACATTTTTAAATGAAGTTTGATTTTCCTGGCAGACACTGCTAAAGCTATTCCAGTTTCGATGTTCTGAGCACAGCCCCAAATTTCAGCACTTCTCTCGTTTCAATCACTTCCACGGGTGTATCTTTATTTAATCATTTCAGTTTGAAAGGCATATTTGTTGTCCATTTTAAGCACATTTCTTTCATTATCACTTTGTCACCCAAAAATAGTATTTTCTGGAGGGCTCATTTTTATTTAGCAAAAATGACCATAATGCCCTTTAAAAGTTGTGAAATCTTCTTTTGAATATTTTCAAATACCTAGAGCCGCATCCTCTTAAGATTTTCAGAATGGTCTAACTTGTATTCATGTATCAGGCTAAAATCTGTTACAAGAAATAAAATAGTCTGTAGGGTAAGGTGATAATTTCTTAATTGCAATATTTGGAACCACTCACACAAACTATTTTCACCAAAACTTCTCCCGGGACTATGCAGTTGATTTTTATTGAGAGTATTTTCTAGTTTCATAATGAAAGATACTGAGGAAAGTGCCCTGATTCATCTGTTTTCTTACTCTTCTTTGTGTTATACTCTATTTTTGGAGAGTGACTTGACTCAGTAACTTCTCTGAGAGCTTTTAATATTATTGCTGGGGATATAATGAAAAATGTGATCATTCTCAATAATAACAATAGAAAAGTATCCACTTGGGGAAGAGACTGACACTAAGGTGCCCCTTCCGTGAAGAATGGGTTGTAAGAGCGAACACTGGTGTGCTGGTGGCTGTTTCTCCTACTGGATGAAGTCCAGAATGGACCATGCTCTCTGGTCCAGTTTCCTCATTGAAGGAGCATTGTTCTGTCAACAGTCTGCCGCAAAGTTGCCACTTAAAACTGTACACATTGATAATCTCAGTTTCTGTTGATAGGAGTCTGACCTGTGCTTAGCGAGGTTCTGTGCTTTAGGGTCTCGCAATGTTGTATTCCGGGTCGGCTAGGCTGCCATCTCATCTGACGTTCGCTGAGAATCCCCTTCCAGACTTGTGTGGTTGTTGGCAGAATTCACTTCCTCACAAGGACTTGCAGGCCTCTATTTCCCCAGCTGTTGCTCAAAGGCCACCCCATGTGGCAAGGCAACTGTGGAAGAGATGGCTTCCTTAAAGTCAAGCAGTGAAAGGGAATCTTTCAGCAAGACCAGCTGACATTTTTTTCCTCAGCTTTCTTCTGGTATAATCGACAAACAAATATGTGCATTGAAAGTGTACTACGTGATGTTTTAGCACACACTGTGAAATGCTCCCAGTGATCACGCTGATTAACGCCCATCACCTCATACAGTTACCAGTTCCATTCTGCCCTTTCTTTGTGGTTAAAATAGTTTTTACTGTCTTATCAGGTTTCAAGTATATACTGCAGTATTGTGAATTGTAGTCACCTGTTGTGCATTGGGTCTCCAGAACTTACTCATAAATCTTACATAAGTGAAACTTTGGAGTATTTGGTCAATATCTGCTCACTCCCCCTACCCCTAGTCTCTCGATGATTCTATTTTAGAGGCCTCATGGAAGTGAGATTCTGCAGTATTTTTCTTTCTGTATCTGAGTGGTTTCATCTAGCGTAATGTCCTCCAGGTTCATGCTGTCACAAATGGCAGGATTCCCTCTTTTTAAGGCTGACATATATTGTGATTTGTGAATATCTTACATTCTGTTTTTCCACTTATCCTTCATTGGACACTTAGTGGCTTCCATGTCTTAGCAGTCATCAGCAATACCGCTGGCCAGGGGCGTGCAGACCCTCTTCCAGCTCCTGGCCCCTGTTCTTTTGGCTCTGTGAAGTGGGATTGCTGCATGCCCCTCTCATCCTGATTTCGCTTTCCACAGGCAATCCTAGTCAGAAAGTTTTAGGTAGGTAGGATATTTTAAGTAAGACCACACTCATTCACGTAACTTTTATTAAAATATAATATTCAATCATTATTAGATATTGTTGTTAATATCTTACTGTGCCTAATTTATAAATTGAACTTTAACATAAGTATGTGTGTCTAGAAAAAAACATTGTATGCATGGGGTTCCGTACTTTCCCTGGTTTCAGATACTCGGTGGGATCTTGGAACATAACCCACATGGATAAGGCGGGCTACTGTATTTGACCGTACTTTTATGGTGACTGTACCAGTTAACATTCCCGCCAACAATGCACAAGGGGTCACTTTTCTCTGCATCCTTGCCAATACATGTTATCTTTTGTCTTTTTGATAAAAACCATTTATCTATGTGAAGTTTTAATTCCAACAATAATTATCCAGAAGTTCTCACTATAATATAAATTAACAGTTCACAAGATTACCTAAAGTTGTGTTCTGTTTTCAAAGAAGCTAAAGTAGATTTTAGAAAATGGGTAAGTTGCTAGATATTAGCTCACAATTCTAAGAAAGGGTTTGGTCTTGTGTTTGTTATTTTCAAAATGAAAGATCTTTTATTTCCAAGACATGTGACCTGGTGATTCCATGAGCATGATGAAGTTAATTTTTAAAAATTTAAATCACATCAAAGTAGCAATTTAAAAGTCAGCAGTTGGGCGGTGGAGGAAAAGTTCTCATCATAAGTGGAGGTCTTTTATTCCTTCTTGGACACTGAAGGCTCCTTACTTTCAAAGCAAGAGAAATATTTTCTTAAGTAACATGAATTAGAGATTTGAAGGAGAAAATCTACTGACTTAAAGAAGGGGTGGTATAAAAAAAATGGACTAGAGCAAAAATGATGTAAATCTGTATATTCTCTGGGAAGAAATTTTGTCAGGAACATTGTGACCTGTTAATATCTACAACGAAAAAGAAACTCCAGCAAAGATGTAGATCACATGTTGACAGCAGCAATGCCTGTAAATAATTGAAAGTTGTCCACATGTTTAATTACAATACTAATTTAAGAAAAAATAAGATAAAAAATATTACCTTCTTTATATTATCGGTTTTGTCAAATATCATGTTTAGAGACAAATTTCCAGGGATAGAAATTCCAATGTGACAATTTCTTGAAATTTTTTCTTGTCTTCACCTGCCCACATTTACAGTGCATCACTTCTAAAACAAAAAAAGATATCAATGTTTGGTTTTTTTTTAATGATACACCCATACTTTTCCTTTAGGATTATTAAAACATAATACCATGACACATTAAATTGATTTTCCTTCATATTCTGAATCTGTGTTTTGCATTAGGTCTACTCTGATATAGTGGAAGTAACATGGTAGCAGGTCAGTTAGAATCATGCTAATGTAAATCAAGATTAGCTCAGTTTTACTGTCATTATGGCAATTTCCAGAACAATCACGATTTATAAAAATGAATTCTTAGGCTTCCAAAGAGATTATTGACTCAAATGAACGCTGTTCCTATTTGCCTAAACTCTTCAAAAGTATCATCATTAACATTTTGAAAGCTTCCATCAGTTGTTTTGTCTGAAGTTAAAGTCAGAAGTTAAACTAGAAGCTCTACTTAAAAAATCCTACATTAAAAAGTCAGTTTTCTTTCACTCTGTTGTTTCTGTAGTACTAGATGCTTGGAGACAAAGCTAACGGTAGAAATTTTGAAAGCATAGCTTCAAAGAACAGCTCCACTATCTTATTGATAAGCTGATATATTATTATTAAAACCATTTGAATTCATTCTTCAAAATAGTTCTTTCAGAAAAAAAGTGGGAGATACTTTAAGAATAATGGATTTTGTCCATCATGTATCTTCATCTGTCATTAAATACTGACTTTTTTTTTCCTGTGGGGAAAAAAGAAAGTTTTACCACTGTTTTCAACATGCTGTCAAGGACGTCTTTATTGTCATTCCAGGAGTTGTCTGTGCAATTTCCTCCTCCCTGATAGGATAATATATTGACCTTCCTTATTCAGGCAGAATAAAGTAGGTTATGATGACACTACCCACCTCCCACATATAGCTCTACTTTTTATTAAGTACGAGACAAAAGAACCTTTGAGAATCAAAATCACTTCTACTTCATTTCCTCAGTGTTCCTTTCAGGTGGAATTTGGAAATTAACTGAGGTTGAACATTAATTAAGGCCTAAAGATTTGCAAACTTCCTGTTAAAACCGACCCATTCCAAAGTTGTCCTGCTGACAGATGAGAGAAAAGAGAAAGCCAGAGCAGAATTTTCTGAAACCTCAGACAGAATGTGCTCAATAGAAATACCCAGGAAAAGTGGCAGATCCGATAGGCTTCTACACACACACACACACACACACACACACACACACACACACAACACAGATTATAAAATATATATTATGAGATGCTATAAGGTATGGTTTCTGAGAACACATTTGGGGGTTTTGTGTGTGTGTGGTTTGTTAACATGGTTAAATTCTGCTTAATTGTTCAATTTAGCTTTTTACAAAGTTAATAGTTACAGCATGTTTCCAAAATTAGGCAAAAAGATTAAAGCATATCCAATGAATTATTTACTCAGATTACTAATGAATTGAATAAGAATGACCTCTGAGACATTAATAGAATCAGTGCCTGAAGGCTGAGACATGGTTTGCTCAGCTCCAGGGACAAGTTTATTAAGTGTCAATGAGTGTCATTTTTAAAAATACAGTTATAATCCCAATGATGTCATTAAATTCCTTCAGTTATCTGATGTTAATTTCTCAATCAGTTGCTTTTGCAAATACGAAGATTCATTTGCATGAAATTTTGCAAAAGACCCACTATCAAAGCCCCTTTGTCCATCATCATTTCATCCACTTTTTATCTTATTTATTCTGAAAACCTTATTGTCAAGTGTCATGAACTATTCTAATCAGAAAAAGTACATACCCATTCCTCAAAGGAGTTTGGCTGTCTAATTAGTAAAAGAGATTTGCAAGATAACTAATATATACATTATTTTTAAGGGTATTTAGCTCACAAGAATGACAAATTCCATCACAAAGCAGGAAAGTCAGAAAAGATTTCATGGAAGACATGTAAGCAGGGAATCAAGGTAAAATTACACTAAAATGATAAATTACACTAAAATGATATGCTAAAATGATAAATTACTCTTATTTCGAAACCTCACCAAAAATACAGTCACCCATTACCTATTAGAGTAGGAGCTTGAAGAGATCAATTTAATTTGGCTGAAGTTGCTCAGTGACTAGAAATGTCCAAACCACTCTCTCCCACAAACTTCTGCTCTTTCTAGGACACAGCCCAGTTCATACTCAGGCCCCCTCCATTGCTCTGCCTACTTGTTTCAAGAACATTGTCATTCAAAATATGTCTTCCTTTTTTTTTTTTTTAGGCCCTCCTTGTATGGAGAGTCAATGAACTATAGAATCTTAAACTGGAAGGGATATTTGAAGCCATCTAATTCAACAGTATTCTACTAAATCAGGGGGGTGGGTGGGTGGGGGAGGGTTTTCATAGAAGTTAATTGGTTTGAGCAAAGTTGTGAAGCTGGTTAGTCATAGAGTAGCCACAGCACCACCTGTGTATGGGGGGGAGGTGCACGGCCTCCAGGAGCCTAGCGCCTTCCCTCTGCCTAAACTGTCATTTCTCTGGGATGGCACAATACCTGATTTCTATCTCCAGTGGATAGTATGATTTAGGGAAAGAAATGGCCTTTACTTTTTATCCTCAAAAATGTGCCAGGTTTGTGGGGTGAGAAAGCTAAAGGGCATAAATTGAAAGGTAACAACAAAAGAAATAGTTGTTCTTCTAAGAAATGCAAAAGGACTAGGGTATGAAAGAATAAGAGGAGACTCAAGATGGCAGAGCATCTGAGCTTGACCCCCAAGTTGTCAAGACCAGGAGCATTTTTAGAAGCATAACTGGCATTTTAATTACATTATATGGCTTTAAGTTAAATCTTCTTTATCATCGTAAGCTTTCAGGAAAACTTACCTTAGATATCAATGCCTCATAATATGGAAATGAAGAAAAATTACATTCCATTTCTGGGTTTCTATTGTCAAATTGAAAGCACACCCTTATTTACTAAGGAGAGACTGTAGTCAAAGGGATCCTGGCAAGAGGTGTGGGTGGAAAAATCTTACTGCATAGAGGAAGAGGAGGTATTATAACAGATGGAAACAACGTTAAAATCTACAAGAGACCTAACATTTAGGAAAAGGGTTTTTATTTTTTATATTTTATCAGGAGGTGTAAACAAGTTTAGAGCGAACAAAAGGGTAGAGCAGTGGGGTGAGGAGCGGCTTGATGGGATAGTAGGTCAGGGAATGTTTCACCCAAAGTGAGAGTGGGCAGCTTTCAGGGTCTGGGAAAAGGAGAGAAACCACCAAAGTTTTATTGGAAAGCCTTTTGGTCCTGTTGTTCAGGCAGCTTGAGCACTTCAGCTAATCTACTATGAAGCAA
This sequence comes from Scalopus aquaticus, assembly GCA_004024925.1. Taxonomy (NCBI): domain Eukaryota; kingdom Metazoa; phylum Chordata; class Mammalia; order Eulipotyphla; family Talpidae; genus Scalopus; species Scalopus aquaticus. Next base: position 110,267 of record PVIJ01000789.1, read on the forward strand.
AGAATGGGAATTGAGATGGATTATGTCTTGTGTTGTCACAGGTAATACGCGAGGGTGTGTGTGTGCGTGTGTGTGTGTGTGTGTGTGTGTGTGTGTGTGTGTGTGTGTGTGTGTGTGGGCAGGGAGCTGCGGGCACCCAGGAGCCTCGCTTAGTCATAAAGGATGGTTCTTTGCAGAAAGTCCTCTTCCCAGACACAAAGGCTGAGTGCTGCTCTCCAGGAACACAGGGATCAGGTGAAATCTAACACTGTCAGCTTGGATCAGAAGGACAGGCAGAAATACTTGTAGGAGAGCCTCTCTGGTGGCCTAGGGGTTAAGTCTCAGCACTATCACTGTTACTATGTGAGTTCAGAACCCAGCCAGGGAGCTAACCCACATATGGGGCAGCAGACCTCTCCTGTCTGACCTGCTGCCCCCTCAGCAGTGTATTTCAGTCAGTCTGCCTGTTCTGCTCCCCACTGTCTCTGGTGAACCCTCTCAACGCCCTCCTCCCCCAACACTTCTGGTCTACACCCCCAGTTTTTCTGCACACACACACACACACACACACACACACACAGATAGAGAGAGAGAGAGAGAGAGAGAGAGAGAGAGAGAGAGAGAGCGAGAAATAGTTGAAAGAGGTGAGATGGAAGTCAGATAAGAGTCCTATGGGACTAGGAATTTGAAGTCATGGAGTAACACCTGAAATGATGTAGAGAAAGCTCATGCAAGTTTAAGTCATCTTTGATTCACTAAATTAAATCACAACTAACTAAACTGGACCATAAGCTCTTTGAAAAGTGACCTTGTATGTCATCTTTTCTGTAACCCTAGCACCTGACATCAAATGAGTTCCCCAAAAAAACCTATGTTTTTAGTGCTCACTCCCTCAATCCACATTTTTATGGAGAAAGCACAAGAGATTTTTCTTGATAAAAACAAAGATGAACTTAGTCTGTGGATGCACCGTGAATCCATGGGCAGGAGCCCAGAGAGGCAGAGGGGATGGCAGCAAAGGGCGAGAGAACTCGGCAGAGTCGTGGGTGCTGGAGGAAATCCCACAGGTCCCCTTGGGCCACAACCAGACATAGAATAAGATTGTCGGTGGTGGGGGGGGGGTGTCTCAGTGATGAGAAAGAACATGTTCACATGGCTCAGCTTGGTGTGTGGTTCCTGAGCTTATTTAGTGGGACTGTAGCTAACTCACTGATGTTGCTGGAATTCTTGTCAATTAAATCTCTCCTTCTAATGTACTTACAAAAAATTTCTTCTGAAATGCTGTTAGTCATTGAGGAACAACAACCTGTCAGGTCAACATTGGGGTGCTTGGGGAGCTTCCATTTTTGGCAGGGTCACTTTTTTTTTAATTGACTTAACATTGCATTGTAATGCTACGTAACTTTCAAGTGAGGAGCTTCCATCTTTGATTGAGTCAACGAGGACACCATTGTGTAGTCAGTGCCCACCATTCAGAATGCTTGGTCACCTGGTCTTAAACACACATTTATACACTTGGTGGTTATTTGTTGAGAAGAAAGGAAAAAGAAAGCTTCATAGCAGGGCCTCCCTGGTGGCGCAACGGGTTAAGTGCAGCACTGTGAAGCTATCCGCAGCCACTGCAGCACGAGTTTGACCCCCGGCCATGGAACTTCCCACATGGCGCGGCAGACCTCTCCTGTCTTGCCGCTGCTCCCCTCAGCAGTGTGTTTCTGTTGCTCTGCCTGTTCTGCTCCCCACTCTGTCTCTGGTGAACCCTCTTACCACCCCACACCTCTGCCCTGTACCCCAGCTTGTATGCATAAATAATCTTTCTTTTTTTTAAAGAAAGCTTCATAGCATTATTACCCAGAAATGAAAGTGATTGTGCCCTGTAACGGGGTGATAGTCTGAGTTGAGGTGCTTTCCCTAGTGTTCAGCAGCTCTCATCGGGTTTTAGCAGATTCCATGGTGCACTCAGACCTCCTGTTGCCATGACCTGAGTCCAGGAACAGCAGGAGCCTCAGGTCCTGTCTTTTCTGCCACAGCGGAGGGGAGGACAGGCAGGACACAGGGGAGGAGAAATGCAGAGGGACAGTCTGAGAGGAAAACCCACGAAGGAGACACAGTGAAGTGGCAAAAGTAATGAGGTTCAAAAATTAATAAAAGCTAGGGGAGTTCATATTCTTCTTGATCTATGATGTCATTTTATTTCCCTGCAGATAGAATTTTCCCAGTTATATGTTAACTGTGTATTTGGAGTTCCGTTTCATTGGGTCAGAAAATACACTATGAATGATTACGGTGCAGTAACTTGTCAGTGTTGGTGAATATTCCCCAGGCACATAAAAATCTTAATTATCTTTAAGGGGGAAATCCAGCAAGATGGCGGAAGAGTGAAGGTGACGGGATGGCCTCCTCCACATACTGTAACAAATTCTGTGGCAATAAAGACAGCCTTCCTGGAGAACCCCCAAATGACCATTGTATGCAGAAAGAGAGACAACCGGGCACAGAAGGTAGGACAAATTGAAAATTGTGTTTGGCACATTGTCAGTACTGCACCCCAGGAGAGGGAGGGGGCTGTGATACTGCACATCTGTGTTGCTAACCAAAGGGTTCACGTCCACACCTGGGCCTGTAGAACCCAGGACTGTGCTGGAGAGGGGGCGCACAGCATTGGTGTGCCGGAGAGTAGGGAGCAGACCCCGCTGGAACCTGGGGTAGGGCCTCCCACCCTTCAGAGGCAGAGTTGTGCTTGCGGTGGCAACCAGGTATCTGGATTGGGGAGTGAAGCACCCCGCTCCCCAGCAGTGGAGCCTGAGAACAGTGGACATGGTTGGCAACTTCCATGTGAGGTCTGCGGAAAGGGGTGTTGTCAGCTTGAGTTTGGGGTACCTGGCCTTGGCTTGCTGGCACCTGCACCAGTCAGGAGGGCTGAGTGGGCTCACCTGTGCCTCCCAGGAGGGCATTCTTCTGTGTAAGGTGCTTGAAAACTTATGAAACACAGAGCCCATGTGATCTCCAGGGCAGCTGCGGAGGAAGCCATACGTTAATGTCCTCCAGACAGTCGGCTCCCTCCGAGCTCTCCTAGCTGCTCAGCTATGGAACGGGCGGCATTAAGGTCTCCTTGGTGCATCTGGTATATCTCCGCAGGTCTGTGTTTAGGTCTTTGTCATTTGAAATTAGGATTTTTCATCTGTAGATTTAAAACATGTAAAACATTTTCCTATCTCCCAATTGGAGTGACTCTTTTATCACTGAAGTACTTTTATCTTTGGAATGCATTTTGTTGAAAATCTCCTTTATCTAATATTAGTTTAGTGACAGTAGCTTGCTTTTCATTTGTATTGGTGCAGTCTATCTTCTTCCATGCTTGTGATTTATATTTCTTGTGGCAGCATGTATTTTATTTCATTCAGTCTGCCAATCTAGTCTTTCTTTAGGTTAAATTTTTATTATTCCACTTTTTCCTTCTATCAAATTGTTGGTTACACATTCTTTCATCATTCTATTTTTGATTACTCTAGACATCACAGCATGTACCATTAATTTCTGATATTGTTCTATAATTAGAATTTTTAAATGAGATCTTAATAATTTGCCGTTTGTTTGTGTAACTATATTATTTCTGAAGTACAGCTTCACACCTCAACATGTACATGTATTTCTCTCATCCACAGCCAAAGCTTTAGTGATGCTACAGTATTATGTTACCCAAATTATCCCTCCCCTCTTGTAACCTCTATATTTTTGAGAGGCTGAGTTTTTTGTTGTTGTGTTTTTCTTTGTTATTTATATTTCACAAGTGAGTGACTCTGGTAATTGTCTTGCATTTTCTGAGTTATTTCACTTATTCACTTATCACTTATTTCCTTAATCATGACCATATTGTTGCAAAAGACATGATTTCATCTTTTTTAATAGCTGAGTAGTACTCCCCTTAGTGTATACACCACAAAAAAGAAAGAGGGCTACTTTTCCATCTATTGTGCTCCAGGGTTTCTTTTGCTCCACACGTTGCCCAAACTTGTTTCCGCTCTTTCTAATGGGTGTGAGGTGGTATCTCATGGATTTCTTTGATAATAAATGATAAATGATGATAAATGATGATGATAATGAGCATTGTTTTTATGTCTGTTGGCCACTGTATGTCTTTATATAAGTGTCTATTTAGCTCTTCTGCCCCCCCCCCCCCTCTTTTTGATTGTGTGGTTTTCTTTTTGTTGAGTTGTGTGAGCTCATTGTTGATCTTGGATATTTTATTAGCCTCAAGTCAGATGTATGATGTACAAATATTTTCTCTCACTTGGTGAGTATCTTTTCATTTTATAGCTCTGTACATTGTGCAGAATCATTTTAGTTTGAAAAAGTATCATTAATTTTACTTTTGTTTCACTTGCTGTGGAAGTCACGGTCCTAAAGACATCACTGTTGTGGAATATTTTGCTTGTTTTCTTCAATGTATTTTATGATTTCACATCCTAAATGCAAGGCTTTAATCCATCTTGAGTTAATTTTTTTTAAATATTTATTTTTACATACAAGCTGGGGCACAGGCCAGAGGCGTGGGGCGGCGAGAGGGTTCACAAGAGACAGAGTGGGGAGCAGAACAGGCAGATCAGAAACACACTGCTGAGGGGAGCAGAGGGCGAGGCAGGAGAGGTCTGCTGCACCATATGGGAACCTCCCTGGCTGGGCGTCGAACCCGCATCGCACGGGCTGCCGACAGCTCCACAGCGCAGCGCTCAACCGCTGCGCCACCAGGGAGGCCCCATTGAGTTAATTTTTTTTTGTACATGGTCTAGTTTCATTTTTTTTCCAGTTTCCCCAACACCATTTGTTTAAGAGACTTCCTTTTTCCATTTTATGCTTGGTTCATTTTTTGATAATTAACTGACCATATATGTGTGCATTTCTTTCTGGACTCTCAATTCTATTCCATTAATCTGTGTGTCTGTTCCAATATGATATATATATATATATATATATATATATATATATATATATATATATATATATATATATATATAGTTATTTATTTTATTTTATTTTATTTTTTTGCAGTAGCTTTGTAGTATAGTTTGAAGTCTGGGAGTGTGATACCTCCATTTTCCTTTATTCAGGATTGCTTTGGCTATTTGGGGTTTTTGTGATTCCATATAAATTTCAGTAATAATTGTTCTATTTCTTTGGAGAATGCCATTGAGACTTTGCTAGGAATTGCCTTGAATGCATGTCAATTTACATATATGACTTTGGGGTCAGTTCAAGGTCTTTATATTTTGTTTTGGTAAGATGTCCATTTTAATAATGTTAATTCTTCTAATCCATAAACAAGGAATATCTTTCTGTTTCTCTGTATAATTTCCATTGTATATCTTTTACTTTGTTTATTTTATTAGGGGTATTTAATTTTTTGATGTGGTAGCAAATTATTTTCTTGATTTCTTTCTCTTCTGCTTCATTATGTATAGGAGTACAGCTAATTTTCTAATATTAATTTTCTAATCTGCCACTTTGAGTTATTTTTTATTGGGATGTTTAGGGTTTTCTTTGTGTATTATTGTGTCATCCCCAAATAGTGATAGTTTTATTTTCTCTTCCCCAATTTAGATTCCTTTTATTATTTTTTTTATTATTTTTTTAAATTTAAAAAAAATTTTTTTTATAAATATGTATTTTTATTGTTATTTATGTCTTTTACATTTTGTATTACCCTGGGGTAGCCCACCACCAATTCACCCGTGATCCATCTCCGTGGTCCCTTGTGTTCTTTTCTATTCCATTTTGTGCCCTTTTCCTTCCCTCCCTCTGCCTCCCTCCCCCCCCCCCCGCCCCCACTGATTGTCTCTCTCCCACCTCCCACCCGGGCTCCCTATAGTCCTGTTATAAGTGAAACCATTCGATATTTTTCTCTTTCTTTCTGGCTTATTTCACTGAGTATGATCCCCTCTAATTCCAACCATGTCGCTGCAAATTGCATGTAGGATTCCTTTTATATCGTTCTCTTACCTAATTGCTTTTGCTAGGACTTCCAAATTTATGTTGAGTAATAGTAGTGGAAGTGGACATCATTGTTTCATATGTGGTCTTAGAGGAAAAGCTTCCAGGTTTTTACCAAACAGCGTGATATTTGCTGTGGGTTTGCCATATATGGCCTTTATTATGTTGTGGTATGTTCCTTCTATCCCAATTTTATTGAAAGTTTTTGTAACAAAGGATGCTGAATCTTAGAAAGTGTCATCTCTTCTTCTGTTGATGTGATCATATGCTTTCTATTTTTTTTCTTTTGTTAATGTGATGAATTACATTAATAGATTTGTGTCTGTTGAACCATCCTTGCATTGCTGTAAATCATACTCGATGTATGATACTTTTAATATATTGTTGAATTTGCTAAGATTTTATTGAGGGCTTTTAAATCTGTGTTCATCAGAGATTTTGGTCTGTAATTTTTTTTTTTGATGTCCTCTGTTTTGGTATCAGGGTAATGTTAGCTTCTTAAAATGTGTTTGGAAGCATTCCCTCTTCTATACTTGCTTGAAAGAGTGTGAGAAGCTTGGGAGACTTACTAGTGAAACAGTCTGTGGGCAGGCTTTTATTTTTTGGGAGATTTTTAATTACTGTTTCAATGTATTTATTTGTAATTGGTCTGCCCAGTTTTTCTATTTCTTCTTAATTCAATTCAGAGGGTTGTAGGTTTCTAAGAATTTGTCTATTTCGTTTAGGTTTCTCAATTTGCTTGCATATAGAAGTTGGTAGTAATCTCTTATTATCTGTATTTATGAAATGTCTGTTCTAACTTCTGCACTTTAGTTTCTGATTCTATTCATTAGATTTTTTTTCTCAGTAAGTCTGGCTAGAGTCTTGTCTGTTTACAGATATTTTACCATTTCTAATGTTCTCCATTTACAGCTGAAGTTCCATTTTTCTACATAGAATCATTATCTTTTAGTCTGAAGAAGTCACTTTAGTTTTTCATATATTCAGATCCGCTGATGATAGGTTCTTGAAACTTTTGTTTATCTGAAAACTGTCTCTAGTGAGGCTACATTAGGGTTCAGAGTTTTGGTAGTATTCAGAATTCTGCTTTGGCAAATTCCTCTTGCAACACTACAAAAATATGCTGTCATTATTTCTAGATTTTATTGGTTCTGTTGAGAAGTCACCAGTTTTATTGTCACTTTTTAAATAATAGTGATTCCCCCTTACACCCTTCTCATGGCTGCTTTTAATAATTTGTCTTTGATTTTTAGTGGTTTCACTATAATATTTGCACATGTGGTTTTCTCTTTATCCCGTTTGGGTTACCTGAGCTTCTTGAATATGTTTAATATTAGTTTTGAAAAGTTCTCAACAAGAATCTTTAAATACTTCTTTTAATAAATACGTGTGTGTGTGTGTATATATATGTGTGTATATATATATTTAAACTGTTTTGCTTAATTTATGCTGTAGTCTACTGTGTCTACTTGATTATGTTAATAGATTTCATCTATCTTTCATCTGTTTTCTTGAATATATTAGCTATAGTTATGTTAAAGTTCTTGTGTGCTGATTTCAGTCCTTTGTGGCTCCATATCTGTTGTTTTTTGCCCCCCTTGCATTTTCATGGGTTTAAACTTTTTACTCATGCCTGAATTTCCTATATGAAAGAACTATACATGACCAGTATGATTTAATCTTCTGCTGGAATGGAGTTTCCCATTCTTGTGTTAGCAAGTATTGTTAGCAGATAGAGTGAAGGCCTGAGCATGCTCAGATCAGGGATTTAACTCTTTCAAAGCTGCTTGGTGATTTTAGTAATATGCAGGCTTTCTCTATTTTGTCTCAGAGCATGATTTCCCAAGCTTTGCTTGTGAGCAGGGTAGGCAATTGTCTCCTCTGCCAAGTGATTACAGGGATTCAGGTCTGCCTTCTAAAATGCCCAGCCCAACCCTTCAGCATCCTGCCTCTTGAAGGTAAAATCCAGCAAATATCTTGTGAAGGAGATATTCTGTAAACTTGAAGCAGGTACCACACCTCTGGTTGGTTTTTGTTTCCTAAGCTCTAAAGGACAGCAGGAGCTTTACATTTTTCTCTCAGAAGCATTTGCCATAAATCTCTAGCCTAGACCTTAAGGCTTACAAATATGTGTTAGTAAAACCAATCTTGCATTGTAGATCTCTCACATTTCCAGTTTGTCCTCACACTTAAGATCCAACTGCTTTGCTGGATTTTCTTTTTCTCCTAGAAGTGGCCAAGTCCTTTATAATAAACAGCCATGATTTCCTAATATCTTCATTAACTAGAAGTGGCTAGAAATCATCAGCTTCATCTTGGATGCTTTCTTACTTTTCTGGAATTGTGGTTCATCTAGATTCATTTTTGCCTTAGTTTTCTAATGCCTTTAAAAATACAAGTTTTACAATTTTCCAGCTTTTTCTAGTTACAGTAGGAGATTACCATTTATCATGTACTAAATTTACTTACGAGTTGAAGTCTCAGTAAATATTCTAATGATCTTGTTCTCATTTGAAATCCTGTATCACAGTTTCTGGTTCATTAATCATATCCTTATACTGTTTTATTCCTTAATATAGTTTAATGTCTTTGAAAATTACATTGAGGGAAGGATTATACATACATACACACATACATACATATCTATCTATCTTGTGTAGACCTATCATATCATGGACATAGGATAATTAAAAGCCAATTGGAAACATCTGATAGTTGAAAAAATGATTCCCTGTCTGAGACATTATAAATATTCATTACAACCACAATTGTTCAGCTTTATCCTTGAAAATCCTTGTCTAATCCATACATCCAGTTATCTAGTCACATGTGTACTCTCTCTCTGACCCCCTGCAAAATATCTTCATAAAACTCTGCTCAAGGACTGGTAGAGTGTGCATATATGAAACAAGTTTACAGCTTTTGTAAACCTGCTTACAAAAAAAGTGGCTCTTTTGCATAGTGTCTTATCCCTTGTGTGTGAAATCCATCTGAGAATTTAGAGCAGTGAAGGTTTATTTCTCATGATAAACATGCATGTTTCCTTCAATTAAGCAATGAGGATTCTCTAATTCACATAGTTCCTCCCTTGCCCTAAGTGCTGTGAAAATAAGAACTGTTTCTTTGTTTTGTTTTGTTTAGTGATTAGAACTGTCTTCTTCATTCATTGTACACACACAGGCATGTCTCTTGTAAAAGGATGAAAAATGAAACAAAAAGGACTCACGTGTGTGTGTATCTTGTGTGTGTATGTGTGAGTCCTTTTCATTTCTCACTCTTCTCCTTTGTCTCTTTATTAGCTGTGTTAATTGTGCTGGCATTTTTGTACTTGTGTATTCATTGTAAACCTCACACCAAATTCTGAAAATGGGTGAAAGAGCCTGTGAATCGATATAAAGCCAATGCAATGAGCCCCAGGGGGTGAGAGACTCATCAACTTGGAGAAATGTTAGGCTTTTTATTGCCAAGAAGACCAGGCCAAATACTGAGAATTTAAGACAAAGGAAAAAAAAAAAAACTATCTTTCCATGATACAAACTCAAGCTTTGTATGTTTAAAATTTACATGAAAAGTGAAAAAAATTACAAAATTTTTTCAAAGTTTGACAACATAAACTTTAGAAATCTTGAAGGAAGGGTCTGAAAAATCAAGGGACCTTTTAAAGTTCTTACTAAAACAACAGGACAAAAGTAAAGCCTCATCAGAGGATTCTATGAGGGAGAGCCCAAGATACAGAAGATGATAAGCTGTGATATCAAAGCTTATAGATTCGTGGAATCTGTAGGATAGGAGGGAATTGACAACCCTTTAATAAGGCTAATCTAAAATTTCCTCTTTAATATCTGTAGTGAGCATTTTTAACCAAGTGTTATAGCTACTGGCAATTTCACTTCATTTTCCAGACGTCAAATAAGCTCTGCTTACAGGAAAGCAGATTGTCAATTCCGTTTATGTGTGTTAACCCAGTACAAGACAGTGTTGCCTGGAGCATCATTTCCAAAGAAAGAGGATGATTTCTGTGCATACTGGGGGCTGCTAGCAATGAGTGTAGTCTTGAATCAAGCCAGTTCCTGTAGCCCCTGCTTGTGTACTTGTGCTCTCGTCAATTGTTAAGTTTGTGATATAAAGCAAGATGGATGCTTCCTGATGGCGGCGCAAGTTGGAAAAATGAGTCTCCTGTTAAGTCATTCTCAAAATACATTCTGTGTTTTCTCCAACCTTTTACCATGACCCCATGAATTTATAAAAAATGTGATCACAACAGTGATTCTTATAAACAAAGACTTTATTTCAAATATATCTTACAGTTTGTGTGTGATAAGGATTGCTTTCCAGACTCTGAAATTTAATGCTAAATTAAACAGGCACTGTACAAAACGGTGGTGCTTGTGCGGCCTACTCAACTCCTGAAATCATTCTGGCAATAATTGTTTTTCCTCTTTAAATGGAATAAGTAGAAACATCAATAATAGAACAACTTTCATCCTTTTGGTTACATTTTGAATAGCAACAAAGTACTATTCCATATTTGCTTGTATCTTTAGAAAATGGTAATAATAGGGGGAGGAAAATTTCATATATCTGAACCTAATTGACAAATGATGATATGTTTTGGTCAGAGCTGAACTGGCTCAGTCTTGGTAGTAAAATAGTTTTGCTAAGCAAATTGGTAGAACCAACAAAATTGCGGGACAGCTGTTTTTTAGCCTGCTTAAGAAAATGTAACTATTTTTTAAGAACTTTTAGCAATACTATTGCATACATTTTACACACTAATTACAGCGCTTATAAAACAGGTCTTCTCAGCTACTGCTAGGTTGCTTTAGAAACTCAAGAAAAATAAATTGGATTTTTTTCATAAATATTCTTTAACTCAAGACATTGAACTATTTCATGCGTACCTTCACTTCCATTGTTATAATTGAGGTTTCAATCTTGATGTCAAGTTATAAATGGGGATGACTTCTGAGGTTTAAAATTTGCTAAGAATGACAGTGTCCTCATTAAAAAAAAATGTCAGCTGACTAAACCACCAAAAACTGAGATTGGCAAAACTGAGTAGTAATGAAAAAAAGAATGGGTTTCTTTTCAGTATTGCGAGAATTGTTTTTTATGGTTGTTGAAGATATTGGCAGTAAGAAAACAATCTGTTATTGCATGCCAGGCCTAAATAGTCTTAAATAAAGTAAAAACATAAAGACTAAGAAAAGAAAAGAATGTCTCTGATTGAGTGTCACAGGACAAAATTAAGTGAACTTTATTTTCAAGAGAGAAGATGGTGATTGGAACTATGTCCCTTGGGTGAGCCAAGTTTTCCTAACCAGACAAGATTTGCTTTTCCACATATACTGAGCAAATCCTCATGTTGCTGTTTTCTGAAGAAACAGGATGAGACTGTAGCCAATGTAGCCATTGGCGGTCTATTATAAATACTGCAGGGAACATGTATTTTTCAACTTCCGCAATGGAAATTTCCGAAGACCTGCCATTGTTTTTTGCAAACATTAAGTGGCTGTATATTGATTTGTTAATTATATTTTGTATTCCACTTGCCTGGCTTCTCCGAAGCCTATAGCTTTGCTTAATGAACAAAGTGAGAAGCAGAGAAACAAGGGTGAATTATGTGCATGGTACTGGTGGATATCATGCCCTTAAAAACTTGATGAGACAGGCGAAGAGCTCCTTCCAGTCTCAAAGCCTTGCCTATGCACTGATCCTGTTTCAGGTTTCACAGAGGCCTAAGAATGGGAGGCAATGCTGGGCAGAATTTGACACACAAGAAAGGGAACCAGAAGAGGAAAATAGCCCCACCTCCTGGCTGTTTTGAAAGGACTAGAGTCCACCCCAAGAACCTATATTTTTAAGCTAATTCTGAAGCAGGTGGAACACGGGCCAGACTTGTAAAACACTTTGTTGATATGAGGAGCAAAGTGTTAGAAGAAGGTATTTTCTTTATGCACTTCCTTTATAGTCATTTGAACCAGATGTCAGTATCTTGATACTTACTAAATCACCACCAAATCAATCACCCAACCAAAAGCCCTTACAGGAAACTATCACACATCAAATGATAAGTGAGATTAAACACTTTGGTGAAAGAGACAAGGAACATGGCCCCTGGAAGGAAAGGACATTACTTGTTTTTAACATTTGCTTAAAAAATGGAAGTTAGAGTCCAGAGGTTAAAGTCAGAATGTGAAAGACTTTAGAAATATCCATTATTCTAAATTAGGTACCAGCATGGTGACAACTTTTTACTTATTAGTAATTTCAAAAATTGAAGTTTAGAATTTCTTTTTATATAAACAACAGGATGGAAGCTCCCTCACTCCACTGCTTCAAGCTTCAGAGGATTATAGGACTTTGAAGTATATTACTAATTACCTGCACAAGCAGTATCTTTTTGACTTACAGTACGCCTTGAGCCCTGTCTGGGATGCACTGAGCCAAGTGCTGGCTGTCCTTCTTGGAATGTCCACCCTAAGAATTAAATCTTTACTTTTCAGCCAACTTTAGTAAGTGGGTTTTAGTTATAATGAAAACAAAATTATTTCTCATAGTTTTGCTCTTTTAAAATGATTACATCTCCATAACCAGAATTAAGAAAAGAAACACAGTATAATAGATAAAGAACACATTTGCTGTTTTTATTGGTGCCTTGCATGGCAGTAATACTGAAAAAAAGAGAATGCAAAAACATAAAAACAAAAGACAAACAAAAAAACAGGTTGGTGGCAACCCACATCTTTTTTTTTTTAAGAGTACATAAACTCCTGTTTTATTTTTTATTGTGGCATGAATGATAACATAAAACCAAAAACATGAAAATATACAACTTATATTACACTATGTGTTATGAACAAAATATAAATCTATAACTCTATGTTATATTTACATAATTATTTATTTTATTAAATTTCAAGTGAGATGGTAGGTTGCACATACTTTGTTTTAAGCTCCAGGCATTTGATTGTCTCTTTCTACTTTTCCCCTTTTTACTTGTAAAATTCAAAATGTTAGAAGGATTTAGAGCTTTAGAGCCAGTGGAGCTATATAAATACTGTTTTAGTGAACCAGTGACAGGAACACTGAGGAGGACAGGAATCCATCAGTAGAAAACTCAACACAACATCATCTTCAACTTGGGACACTGATAGTTATAGAAACTTTAAAATTAAATACTGGAAAAGTCTGGCTAAACAAAAACGTATGCCCTGTTAGACAATGAGATATCTGAACCACTTTAAGTGGGCTTCATATTTTTCCTTGCAGACCCAATAATTTTTATTTTACCATTAACTTGATAGACAAATATTTTATAAACCTGCTTGTAAATATACAGTTGTTTATTACAGTTCAATAATTTAACCATTAGAATGAATGAAAATGTAATTTTTTTAATGTTTTAAATGTGATAGAAGAGGTTTCCTCTGAGAATAGTAACTTCTGGATTAGGAAAATATCTGAAATTGGATCATAAAATGGTTAAGGATAATTTTCTTTAAAGTGAACATCTACTTCAGAAATCAAATCTATGAAATAATTTCATCAAAGAAAACTTGTCTATTTGTTCCTTATAAACGGATTTGGTTTCAATAATGATTATGTTCTTTGGGAGGGATTTTATACATGGTTAACTTTCAACTGCATATGCCAAATAAATGTTAAAAATTGACTTAACTAGTTTAGGCCCAAATGTACTGAAGACTATTTTTTTTAATTTTATCCAATTGTAGTAATCCAAATTATTAGTAACTTATAAATGAGTAACGCTAACCTATTTTCTCCAGTGATGTTCTTAGTTCATATTAAAACATGACTAATTTTAGAGGAACTGATCGCAACAGCCAAAAAATCCCATAATTCTGGCAAATTATTTGTCAGTGCTGGGGTAAGAGAGAGAGAGAGAGAGAGAGAGAGAGAGAGAGAGTGTGTGTGTGTGTGTGTGTGTGGATGTGGATGCGTGTGAAAGAGACAGAGAGAGAGAGAGAAAGGGATGGGTGGGTATGAAAGGAGAAGAGAGAGGCTTTATATTCATTTTAGTTTGATCTTACTCTCATTTTCCTCTCCCTATTTTTTGGTCATCATGGGGCACAGAAAAAGAATACAAAGTTTTAGGATCCTTCACAAAAATTATAAACCAATCAAATGCCAAAAAAGGCAACGTGTTAACACAGCAAGTTGCTATTCATAGCCCTTTTATCGGATGACTTCAAAACATTTTAAGCATTACTATAATTTTTTGGTTTGTCTTCTTTTGGGGAAAACTAAGACAAAGAATTTTTGATACCCAGTGAATAAACCGTCAAAATAAGGGAAGCTCCCGAGGGGGTGTGGACTTGCTTTTTATTTTGGTGGAGGCAGTTGAGTCTTTCTGCCATAGACCTTACTAAATAAAATTAACTTCTGGATTTCAGCAGTTAGAGGTCATCATTCACAATTGCATTTCACTTTCAAATAACAACAATAAAAAAATAAGCAAAACAATACCAAACAGAAGCATTTTATCATTTCACTGGTGAGTGTGTTAAAATCAGTTTCAGTCATGAATGCCCTCAGTGGCATCTTACCTGGAGCTAAAACAAAGTATTCTTGTAGCCCAAAGTCATGAAATGAAAACAAAGCATCTTTATAACATGGTGTAAAATAAGTATCCAGCAAACGTGAGAGGTGAACCCACATAAGTCAGAAAGAATTTGTTAACAAAGACAGAACAAATTTTTAAAAATCTGTTTTCACATTGTACATAATAATGATATAAAAACAAGTGTCTATTTTTTTTCTTATCCAGAGTGCTTAAAACAAAACAAAACAAAAAAATTGGCTCTAGATGACTGTGGCAATTAAATAACTAAAATGAGTGATGAGAGCATAAGTTAATTAAGGTTGAACATGACCTTCCTATTAATTCACTCTTCTGTATTAAACACCAGAACCTGACATTGTTGGGGCCAAATTTTTAAAAAGAAAATCTATGGAAGGAGAAGTAAAACTGTGTGAGTGAATGTGTATGTGTGTGTGTGTGTGTGTATATATATATATATATATATTTATTTATGCATATAAATATATTTATGCATATAAATATATATATATATATATATAAATGAGTTGGAGATGGAAATTCATTTTAAATATCTAACAGCTTATTGGCTGTACTTCCAAATCAGAGCAGAATAAAATAGAAAGGGAGAAATAAATTATACATAACTTACTAATCTGGGAACAGCTGACCATTATTATTATTATTATTATTACTATTATTATTTTATCATCATCATCATCATTACAACACTAGCAAAAAGAGGCAGTTCAAATGAAAATACAGTCATCAAAAACAAACAGAACAAACAAAACAAAATTGCTGACATGCAGAATGTGATCAGCTCCTCCAAACAAAACCCTAGAGCAAGTCTTTTGAGAGAGAGAAAAAAAAACAAAAACAAAACTTCATATGAAAAAAAATTAAACTTTAGGGTCAGGTGGGGGCGGGGGTGGTGGAGGGAAGATGATGACTGGAGTGAAACCATCGCACATCATTCAAGCTACTAGTTGCAGGATTTACCGTCCGATGCTCCAGCACAAATAATGGTGGCTGACTTTAAATGATTTCTCATTTATTTGTATAGACCCTTCAACTGCTGTGACATTTGGCTGGCACCACCGGTTGCTGCTGTATGCACAGACTCTGCTGGAATCCAAAGTTGGATTCCAGTGGGCCCATCTGACAGCAAGCGAAGAATAGTGGCAATGGTCACAGGACTCAATCGGGCTTCACTGGTTGGGATGCAATGACTTTTGATCAAATCCTGCTTTTCATGTCATGAGAGGCACATGGCCTATGAGTCTGAAATGCTAATGGCCTCCACTTGTTTCATGTAGAGATGGAAAATGCATCATAAAATCATCAGTTCCCATTTCCTCAAGAGAAAAGGATGGAATGTTGAAGAAATAAACATATTCTCTATTTCTGGAAAATGGCCAAATATTAAGGAAAACAATGATCGCTTTCTTCAAAGTCATCAACAAGAAAAACAAAGAGGAATCATGAAGTAGCAAACATTAGTGGAACCAACTGACCAGGAAGGAGGGACATCTGGGACCGGCTTGCTAGTAGCTTCTATGTTGTACACACACACCTCTAGTACACAGGGCTTCCTGATCCACCCAATAGTCGTCGTAATAGAAATTTAAAAATATAATTTCTGAGCCCTACACTGGTTGTCATTTGAAGTGCAAAGTCGAGGTCAGGTTGCTTCCAGACCAGTCACTTAGGAGGATGTGGGATTTCATCCCCAGATGTGGGTTTAACTCACAATGGTCCAAGGTTATTTCTATTAGTACCTTAATCACACACATACATACACACAAAAATCCAAGATCAGAAAATATTTTTTCTCTAAATTTCTTATGTCTCTCTCTCTCTTTTTCACCTGAGAACAGCACCTACAGTTTCCACTAAAAAAAAGTCAAATCTCACCAGCTGCTGGTATTTCAGGTTTTCCAAGGGATTGTCTAAGATATAACACTGTCCTAAATTAAGAAGGCTAGGGAAAAAAGAAAGGGGGGGGAATGAACTGGGTCAACACTGCAGTACAAATTTGGCACTTGCTCAAAGATGTAGTGTGGTGTGCAACAGATAAAGTCCTCTAAAGAAAATAATTGCTGATTTTGTGGTGGATAGCACGGAAGTTAAAAACAGGCTCTTATTCCCTCTTTCCTCCCCCATGCACAGACTTCCATCTTAAAAGTGTAGAGATGGAGAAGGTAGAGAGAAGTAAAGAGAAACTCATCTTTCTTTTTTCTGTCAGGTGCGTTACCAAAAAAAAAAAAAAAAAAAAAAAAGGAAGAGAAAAGGAAAAAACCCAGAAACCCCAAAGAACAAAACAAAACTTATTCTTTTAAAAATTGTAGCACAAAACAACAAAACACATTCACAAGCCACTTGTTGGCACTGTGTACCTGAGTGAGAATTTCTAGAACATTGTAGAACAAACAGCCATAAAGTTTATTAAAAAAAAAAAAAGTTGACGGGTAAGACTTCAGTGCTTGGATGTAGCAGCTGAATTACTGGCATTATTTTACCCATAGCTTATTTCATTCTCCTTGTTGTTGATATTGTTGTTTGATTGTATTTTTTTTCCTTTCAAGCCTTTTGAGGCTGAGGTCTATTAGTCAGCTGATGTCCCAACTATTTAAGACTAACAGTTAAAGTAACAGTCAGTGTATGAGAAAGTTAATGTGCTTGGCCACTGGTAAGGATGAACCAGCTAGGGCTTCTCGAAGTCCTAAGGTCACAACAGTATCTTGCCCTTATCAGTTGGCTTGTCCTGCGATGTGGTTTTCACTGTCACTCCCATAATCTACATCTGGATCATCCTCTTCCTCATCGTACTCATCATATATTTCTCCGTTGATGTCCTCGGACTGTATCTCCTCTTTGATATGTGGCTCCTCTCCTTTCACGCCGTAAGCGCTCTGGATAACGGGCATCCCGGGCTCCGGGCTGCTGGATACGCTCGAGTGCTCGGAGGGCAGGTGAGGGGAGGGCATTCCCGCCATGGCGATGGCTCCCGGGTACACAACTCCCGCCGTGGCGATGGGGATCTGGGCTTGCTGCCTGTCGGAGAGGAATTCCCGAAAAGACAGCGTGGGTCAGTGGGGACTTAGACACAGGCCCCACTACAGAATTAAGTTGCTCAGCTTGTCCAACTCTAATGTAGTGATTTCTCCCTATCGCCCAACTTTTAAAAGCTGCTTCCTGCGTTGATTCTGATACGGGCTCTATGGATGAGGAGGCATTTGCATGTGCTTCCCATTTATTTCTGAAGATAATTCTGTTCTATTTCTAGTCCTTTTTATACAAACCCGAGGCACAAAAAGATTAAGCAGAACTCACGTCCTTGACGGCAAGTTCATTTTTCCTTCACTAGAACAGCAGTTTCTTAAAAGTTAAACCTAAGGGTAACTTAAACAGAAACCCCCTGAATAAAACTTCACTGCCCTGAGCTCACCAGAACCGCACGTGCTCGCACTGGCCACTAGCCGCGGGAAGAGTTTTCTGTGGGGGCGGGAGGCAGCAATGAACACCAATTCTGGTGTTTCTAATATTTCTACGGGTTTAACACATTTCAAAAAAGGCTTTCAGAGGTTTTATTTTCCGAGCAGCTGCTGACAGGGCTTACACAAAAGCCACTGTCCTGGGGGTATTCTCTTTTGGGGTCGTAGGAGGGGTGCAACGCAATTTAGTTTCTGGATGTATGCTACAATCGGGTTCTTTTTCAAATGCTGCCTTGGCACTGACAAGGCCGTGTCACAGCGTGCTAAGCGCCCCAGGCACTGCTCCCCGGCCAGACGCCCCGCAGCCATACCCCACGCTGAAGTACTGCCGCATCTCCTGCCGCCTGTTGCGCATGATGGCCTTGTACTCTCCGATGCGCAGCTTCTTGCCGTCCACGAGGCAGGTGCGCTTTGGCCTGGGCTTGTACTTGTAGTCGGGGTATTTCTCCAGGTGCTGCTTGCTGAGACGGGCTTGTTCCTCGTAATATGGCTGTTTCTCTAGGTTGGTCATAGCTTTCCAACGAGACCCTGCGAAGAAAAGCAGGTTAGGATTCCCATTTGCCCAGCTGCTGAGCATCCTAAAAAGCCAGCTGAGAACAAGACAATCTAAAGTAAAAATGTTGGGCCCGGTCCAGAAAAACAGAGAAATGTTTTTGATGAGTGTGTTTATGATTCAAGAAAGGAGGGCCCCTAAGATGAGAGGTTTGGTGGTTGTCTTCTCAAAAAATCGGTACAGCCAAAAGCATGGACACCGGGGGGCCTCCCTGGTGGTGCAGCGGTTGAGCGCTGCGCTGTGGAGCTGTGGGCAGCGTGCTAAGGGAGTTCGATGCCCAACCAGGGAGGATCCCATATGGTGCGGCAGACCTCTCCCGCCTCGCCCGCTGCTCCCCTCAGCAGTGTGTTTCTGATCTGCCTGTTCTGCTCCCCGCTCTGTCTCTGGTGAACCCTCTCACCGCCCCACGCCTCTGGCCTGTACCCCAGCTTGTATGTAAAAATAAATATTAAACAACAACAACAACCAAAAAAACCAAAAACAGACACCAGGCGGTATGTTAGAATGTGTGCTATATACTTACAAATAGATAATTTAATGAATCATCTTTCATTTCTACTTTAGATCATGAAGTAATTCAACAGTGAACTGAAAAGTTATGCAAAAACTCATTACATACTTTGAATCTGAAGTTAAATAGCTATTATTATGTCAGAGTACATAACTTCTGTAAAGGTTTCCAATGTGTATTACACACACTTCTCATTCTCCTCAAAATGTTTATGTATGCTTACAAGAATGATGACAATGAAAAATCCATTTAATGAAAATTTCCATTAACAAGTATGCAGTAGGTAGCTACTATGTGCTAGATGTTGCACAAAAAGTCTTGTGTGTCTCATTTTTACACCTTTCGGCACAATCTAGGTGAAGTAACTTACTAAAGTCACACAACTTTTAGGTTGCAGGTCTGTGACTCAGTCTCAGCTCTGATGACGCTCAGTGTGTGCTACAGTGGGTGTCCTCACATCTGTCTATTCCTGTGACAGATACCATGTGGCAGAGGTCAGAATTACAGCAATAACTATGCAGAGTAAGACTATTCTCCTGAGTTAAAGATAAAATGAAGATATCTGATATAAAAGAGATAAAGATGTCACTTCCTGTGGTAAGAGTATTTGTTTTTATTATTAACCCAAATTAATCTTCCCCTTCTCACTTTCAATTTTGGTTTGGATCCAACCAGGATTGAGGAAAAACTATAACTTTATTATAAAAAGTTTATGCAAATTCTCAATATAAATGTGGTTCAAAGTTTTGATTCTATGACAGTGGCTATGTGTAGGAGTCAAAGCAGCAGTAGTGATAAGCCTTATTTTTTATTAAGCATGTGAAAAAAAAATCTACTTGCAGATGAAGTATATGTTTATCTTCAAGTAATCAGCTGAACTCTTATCAAAAGCTCAACCAAAATAAGGGGAATTAGGAGATCCCTACCAAATAGGCACTCTCTGCTATCTTTACAGAAACTCCCAGAGTCATCTAAGCAAGATCTGAAAAGCTTTTGAATGGGTTCATTACTCAGTCATGACCCGATATTTCAAATGCAAATAGCTCACTGATGAACTGTTCTTCCCTATAAATGCAGAGGATTCCTCTGGGCTGCCATAGTTATCAAAGGAAGGTAGTAAAAAGGACAAGAACTCATCCTGTAGAGCTGTTTCCTGTTGGAACAGATGTTGCTTGGGTGGGCATATCCATGTTGGTATTACAAAGACTGATAAACAGATTTTTTTCCAATCTAGACAGCCAGCACTATTCTATTTACATCAGAAACCTAGGTTACAGTTCAAATAACAGAACTTAAGTTTCTATTTTGTTCTGAAACTACTGTGGAAATCGGAGGTTACAAACTAAGTCAGTTGATGAGGTCTTACCATGTGTAGGTACAATGTCAACCTCCTTATTGTCCAAAGTTATTCCCTAGAGGTACTTGCAAACCACTGTGTTGTTTTCAGGGCAAGTATAGACATAGGTAAAGCTATAATACTATTGAATTGGATCAGCTCTTTTCATGGACTTTCTTGTAAGTATGTATATTAGAATTTTGAACTTTAGAGCCAGGAGTGGAAAGTCAATTTGTCAGAAAGTCTTGATATATTTTTTGGTATACCTCTATAATTATTAAAGTATGGTTGATTTAACATTCATTAGTTGTCTTTATAATGAAATAGAACAAAAAAACTAGCATTCTCAGTAAGAATCTGAATTGCAAAAGACTCTTCCCTAAGTCTAAATGTCTACATACTTCAAAAAGAATAGGTTCCTCTAACGGAGTTTTTATTTTTTATGTCATAGCAAGTTTGTTATATTTTGAATTGAGAGAACTGGCTTATAAAGGTTTTTTTACTCTTTACATTTCCACAAGTTTCTAAATATATCAACTCAGTAACTAAATCAGTTGTTTATATGCATGTATATTTAACCTAAGTGGTCATGATTGATGAACTTTTACATTTGCATTTTTAAACTAGTAGCAAAATATATTCTAGTTTGTACTGTTACATATTTGAGTGATAATTTTTGAGATTTTATTTCATCAGTTGCCTGGACTATAATATAGATCACTTAAAATGCTTACCTACACAACTGTTTTATTATTATTTTACTGAGGTAATATTAGCTTACAATACCGTATAGGTTCTGGATGCAGTTTTTCGCCTTGGCAGCTGTATATAATCTCCCCGTGCCCACTCCCCAGATCTCCAGTCACTGTCTACCAATTGGCTCCCTCAGACTTACTCTCTTCTCCCACCTTCCCTGCTGATAACCTCAGTTCAGTTGTTGGAGTGTGATTTTGCTTTTCATTTGCTTTTTTCCTTTATGTGGTATTTGTCTTTCTCCTTCTGACTAGGCTCACTTAACATGAATGGACCTTGTGGGGAATATGCTACTGGAAATAGCAAGATGTCACTTTTTTTAATTGGCTGAGTAGTATGCCGTAACTTCTCAAACCACTCATCTGTTCTTGGGCACGTGAGCTGCTTCCTTATCTTGGCTATTGTGAAGAGTACTACAAGTACACAGGGGTGAATGTATCTTTTGGAATTAGTGTTTTCATATTCTTTGGGTAAATATCTAGAAGTGGGACTATAGGATCATACGGTAGTTCAATTTTTAAATTTTTGAGGAACCAACATACTGTTTTTCATAGTGGCTGCACCAATTTATATTCCCAACAATAGTTCATGAGGTTCCTTTCCTCTAAATCCTTTCTGATACTAGTTATTTCTTGACTGTTTGGTAATATCCAGTCTAACCAGTATGAGGTAAAATCTCAGAGTACTTTTTGCCTATTTTGATCTTCTGCCTTTTTTCACCAGGTTGTATTTTTGTTGTATGGACTTGTGTGTTTAAATAAATCCAAGGGGCTGTTTATACTTCAAAGCAACCTACCCTGGAAATGAGAACTTTCTTTTTAGATTCCTATGTGCATGATGAATTAAGGGCTATGCACTGGCAAATTATTATGGTTACCTGTGTTCTTAAAGCTTATCTTTCCAGTGGAGAAGAATACATTAAGCAGCTAATTACAGAGTGTATTATTTTAATGATAATTGTGGAAAGTACAGGAAGCTATGAGACATATGACAAGGAGGTGGAATCAATCTTCTGTAGGCAGGAAGGCTTGGTTGCAAAAAAGGCTCCTGTGAGGGTCGGGAAGAGAAGCACATTCCTATATATATATATAACAAAAAATGCAAACATTCGGCATCTAAAAATGGCAATGACTGGAATCACAAAATATTTTGACACTTGATAATATAATTTCTCTGGAAGTATCACAGAATCCTAAGCTACTTCATTTTATGACAGTGCAGAAGAGTGTTTGAGCTTGGGGGCTAATGCCGTTTTCATTTTTTTATCAGTAACTTCTGAATAGGGTTGACCAAAGGACAAGTGTGGTTTTTGGTTTCAGTGCTTTGCAGGTGCAACATCGTTGTATGTAGCTGCCCTAGAGGAGAATGGTAGAAAAGCATTTTTTGATGTGCTTAAAAAGAGATGGAAACAGCTACCTGAGTTGGGTGTGGCTATGCACTTAGCCAGGACCATATGCAGGGGGCAAGTTTCATGCTGCTTTCAAAGGGCTAGCCTCTTACAGTGAAAAGTGGAGGAGGATATTTGGCTGATGACAAAGACGAGGATTCAGTAAAAAAAAATTCAGTGTTCAAAATAAGAAAAAAAAAAGTCATGACAGTGCTTCTTTCCTTCCTAAATTTGGCAACACAATTACATGAGAAATTTGAGCTGTGCTACATTGTCATCTCCATGGGGTCTGTAAAGAATTTTCACATTTTATTCCAATGACTGTATATCTAATCAGAAAAAGATGTCCCCCCCATCCCCTGATCTAGGGCCAAACAGTAAAAGGTGATTCCTTATGTTAACAATTTCAGCAGAATGGCTTATTAAAACCAGATTTTAGGGTATTATAAAATGCTTAGAAGCCCTTTAAAATGTCAACTAGGATCCCCAGAGACTACGTAAAATGTCAGCCCAGCTCAAGCGCCTGTTTTAAGCAGAATGAATTAGTGGCGTGCTGTCGGGGGCTGTTATCCAAAACAATCAGCAAAGAGGAAAACATCAAGCTTTCTTTGTACTTTTATATGAAATGGGCCATTTAGAATGATCTTGTGGCTATGTGAAGGCCATTTATTTTGTTTGAAGCTATGACTGAATATTGAGGTCCCAGATACCTGAGCGGTTCCTTTTTCCTGCTCTATCTTTAATTTTATGGAAAAGTCTAAAATTAAGCAGTACTATTTTTCATGTCACTATCATGATAGTCATATGGTCTTTCCAATATTCTCTCCTTCAAACCAGAAAGAAAGTCTTTCAACCTGTCATTTCTCTTCCATCAAGGTTTTTGCTGCATTTCCGAAAATATCTCTATCAACATGTATTTCTTATACTGAGGGTAATGTTTTAATCAGTGGTTGACACTTTTTAAATATTAGACACATGAATTGAATGATGTTAAAGACAGTTTAAACAATCTTCATAGTTTCTTAAAATTTTCACATTTTAGGATTTTTAATTTGAGAAAAATTACTATATTAAAACATGAAATATGTTTGCATATGTATTCTATTCTTTTCCAGAATTCCACCAAATGAAAATGGTGTGTTTTTTAAAGAATGGGAAAGCTCCTATGTAAGGCAGGATATAGTTATAAGCAGCCCAATTAGATCAGAAATGCTAGAGAAGCAAAAGAAAATGCATTCCTTCTGATCAGTTTAGTATCTGATTACGCATGGGTGTATTTCTGTACATATTCACATTTTCTAGGGCTTGACATGCTCAGATATTTTGAGATAACACTCATCTAAAGATCTCAAAAATCATTTTAGATGAATATTTAGACACAAGTTTAATGGCTCATGGATTTGTTTGTTCTGTCCTCACTACAAAAGCCTGTTGTGGGGGCTGGGGGGGGGGTCTGTCACCACTGTTGAGGATACGGGACCCTGACGGCGCCCGGTTCCCTCTGAGCTGTGAAGGGCCAACTACACAGAACTCTAAGTGTGTTGTGGATGTGAATAAAACTTTAACAAAATCTGTCCAAAGTATAAAAGTAAAAATTTGCCACTAGAAGTCAGAGAATAATATTTACTTACATTGTCCATAAAGATGAATGAGATGATGAGAAGAGATTAGCACATAAGAAATGAAATCTATCCTTTCCTTCTCTTTGTGCTAGGACTTAAAATGGTCTATTATAACCACCTCTTTCTAATCAGTACACCTTCTCACCCATTCTTCCCTGTGGGTGTACATAGGGTAAACATGTACTTTGTTATCTGTTACGCTGAAGTTACAAGGGCAGAAAGATCTCTTCTTAATGATCCTGAACATGCCTAAGGTTACTAAAAGTGTAAGTTAAAAACTGCACATCTGTATCTTCTTGTGACAATCTAAATTGATTTTCAAATACAGTACTAGGACAAACTTCTCCACTCCCACACCATGATGGAGTCTATAGTTTTTGCAAAGGAAAAGAATAAATATGGTCAGTAACAATAGTGGCTCAGGTAAAAGAACTTCTCCCCCAGTCTTAGTAAAGGGAAAATATTACAACAGTCCATATACAGACACACATCTGAATTAACTACAGAAATCAGGCACATTTCTTGACAAATACGGAGCACTTCGTCAGCGGAATCAATGATGATGCTTTTAAGCAGATAGCAAGATGCCCTGGCTTCTTCCTCGTCTCTTTGAGTAACTGCAGAGAACAGAACTACGTTTGTCCCATACATGCTTTTCTTACCCAGTATCTTGCTGATGTTGGAGTTGTGCATGTCAGGAAAGGCCTGGAGGATTTTCCTTCGTTCATCTTTAGCCCACACCATGAAGGCATTCATAGGACGCTTTATGTGAGGTTCATTGCTGCCACGCCCCCTGGATTCTCGATAAATTCTTGATTCTGAGACTCCCGCACTTCCTAAAAGTAGAAAACGTTGCTCGATATTAGTGTTTGGACTTTTAGGGATTCTCTTCTGTACGTGACTTTTTTTTAGTCTACTAAGGTATGTGAAAATGATAAGTACATCTGATAGTGGTACCTCCAGTTCATAAGACAGAGGCTTGTTTGCAAATGTATTTGTGTTTTTAATACATTTCTGATATATTTTCCCTATCTTTTAATGGACTGTCTCACCATTTACTTTCAAGGGCACACAAACTTGAATTGTGATGCCTGATGCAGACTGGAGACAGAACACTTGGAGCAGATCAGCAGGCATGCCAGTACTGCAGAAATATTAAATAGATGAAGAAGTTCACAAAATTGGGAACCACTAATGTTTGGCAGAATGGATTACTGCAGGTGAGGATCTGTCTCTGCTCCCCAAGACTGTCAGAACAGGGAGTATTGATGCCCTTTTCCTCTCTCTGAGCTTATATAAATAAAAGCACTGCCTGATAAAATTTCGAGGCTAAACTAGAATATAGATATTCTCTTCTTAGGTGTTTGGCTGAACTTTGAAATTATGTGTTAATAAATGCTTCAAGTTTGCTGATGCAGCAATGCTAGTCTGCTTCCTAAAAGCTCTTTGAAAATGGTTGGAAAAAGAACAAATGAAAAGTTACAGTACGACTGCTTCATATGAAGCACATACAGCCACATCTTTAAGGTGAACAAAATAGAACTTTCAATCCCCTGAACTTAACCCCATACCTAAGTTATCCAGAGAGGCCTCATTAATAGATACATTCTAATCAGCAACATTTGGGTGATAAAACACAAGCAAGAGTCACAGGTACCCTTTGGGAGCTGCAAGTCTCTCCCCTAGACTTCAAGAGACTCGCAGATTAAACAACTTGCACAGAAACTTGCATTTGGGCAGAAAATAAGGAGAAGCAGGAGGAAATGTAGAATTCTGACAGTCGTTTTCTGGGATGATCATTATAGAAGGTGTATTTTGGTGGACTATAAACCTTTGCTTACTTCGTGATTTCCAGAGATTGTATTATCACTACACGTACTGTTCTCTTTATGCTTCATAGTCCTTTTCCTTTCTTCTCTTACTTTGAAGGATTAGGAATCAACCAAATCGACTCATATTTCATATTTAAGATGTCTACAGCAGTTCACAAAATTGGGAGACACTAATAAACTTGGCAGAATGGATGACTGCAGGTAAGAACTGTTGGTGGAATTTCTCATTCATAATGTGCTCTTGAGTCTGATGAACACTGGAAAATGTTTTTGTTTACAAGCATTATTGAATTTAATGACAGCAACAAAAATTTTAATGTTCTAATGCTGATTAGCATACTGTGTATATCATACATATACATATTTTGCTAGCACTACTAAAAACTTATGAAATATGCTATTAGCATTGTCTTTTTATTGACAAAAATCAGTGCTGATGCATGAGAGCCTCTAAAAGTGGGTTTGTAACTAGCACATCATCACTTGTACATCTGCCTGTTCTTGCTTTCCCACCCGTGTCAGTGTAAGCAACAGAATGACCATTGTGGGAACTCATCAATACTACACAAGCTCTTTGTGTGTGCTTAGGCCAGGTTCTCCTTAAACAAGTAAAGTGGAAAATAGAGGGAAGTATTTGGACACAATAGGCCAGAAAGCAAAGACTTTTCTGGAGAGTCAAGTGAATTAAATGCAGTTTTGACAGAACTATGAGTAAATGCTCCAGGTTGGCTAGACCCTTGGTGAGTGCAGAACGGGACTTAAAAATAAAATTGGCTCAGGGCACAGAGCCGACAGCTATGTATGTGGGAGATTCTCCTCAGAGTTTGACAAAAGAAAACTTACAAATGAGATAAATATACATTTTAGGAGTTTGTTTGGGGTATAAAATTTAGGGAGGTGAGAGGGTAGATGGTGATCCAGAGCAATGTCTGGCACGTCATCTTGGTAATATGTACCTCCCTGGAGGCTGTGCTAGATAGAGACTAAGGAGATGATGGTCACACTTAACAGAGAGCTTATAATATGGTCAGGTATGAGGGGATGTTTCTAGTACTTTTAATTGGCACTAAACAAACACTTCTGCACACTACTGGGAGATAAATGAAGATTTGCACAAACCATCAGAATCCCCACTCATGTTAAAGTCCATCATAGCGTGGCTAAATTTTCCTTCTTCATTCTGTTTAACTGCCAGTTGCTGAGTCAGACTCTCCAGTGTTGTTTTTTCCTTAAAAAAAGAAATTTATAATGAGTGCTCAAACTGGAAATTGTAATTATTCAAAGACATCTTTTTGTGGGCCGAATATAATACATTAGCTTCTGGGAGGGATGGGATGTTGATTTGTTCCCCTTTGCTTGGTCAGTGTATTCCATGGTCACTGAAGCAAATGGTCACCAGGGCATTGGAAGGAACTCTGAGATTTCACGTTCCAGCCATCTAGGCACTTGGCTTTGGTATGCCTAAATGACATATGGTGATTCTTGAGACAACCTTCCTAAGCCACGGAGTGCACAAATATTTCATGGAAGTGATCGGTATTTTGAATACCTGCTTTATTTTTAGACAGAGAGAGGAAACAGCAAAGTGGCATAGGGACCCAAGAGTCAGGTGACCAAGTGCTAAGAGACGAAATTCACTTTCGCGCCCTCTAGTGGCCGTCACCTGCAGTACCGTGGACATTCCTCATGTAAGTGCGATTAGGAAGACACTGAATATTCATTGCTGTTTGTCACGTCTCTGTATATTCAATGTGAATGCCTGTTACTGGGACCACGATTTCATTTCGGTTGCTAAGCCAAAATACTGAACTAGTGAATTACTTGTGATACAAATATACTAAACTAAGATTGGAAATACATCTAGTCATTTAAAAGCATGAATTGTATGATTTGAATTCATGGAGATCAGAGCATTATAAACTAAATTATTTTCCAGGAAAATATAGCGCTTGATCAAAATTACTTGAGACATTAAATTACTTCCAAATTAACTAATTCAGTGATTAAGAAAACACATACAAGGAAAGAAAGGTTTACAACTTTTTCTAGCATTCTCTGTCACTGCTCTGAGGCCAATGTGGCTCCAAAGCAGTTTTAAGAAAAGCATCTATTGGATTTCATAACTATGGAACAATAATTGGTACAATAAATATTCACAGAAAATAATCAAGAACTTTAGCTAATTGTATCACATGTAAAGACTCAACTAAAATTCCCACCAAGAACTGATCCGGGTATTAAAATTCTTAATATAATACATACTTTATTCCTATAATAAATGTCTCTGTCAGTATTACACTTGTACATACATACACATTCTCTTAATTTAGTGGCCTTGGAACTCCTGTTCTCTGTTGTAAGTATAAAATATGGTAGGAAACTGGAAATAACATAGTTAATATCAATATTAGGTCTAGAGGAATGTACAGTGCCAACATCAAAATCAATTATATTTAAAATGTAGAACCTGACCTAGTTTGGTTTATGTGTGAAATTGTTTTCAGTTGCTTTATATGTTCTGGATTTCTTTGCTCAGAGTTCATTTTGTCTGTTCATCTGAGCTCAGGAGCACCAAGGACACCACCTTAACAGACTTTATAGTGAATGTAGCTGTTAAAATGGAAGACAGTTACATTAAAAGAGCCATATTCCATCAACGTGATCTGAGCACCTCGGGTCAGTGAAGGTGTCACAGTACTTTCTTTGGGTCACATAGAGGTATGGATTGCCTCTCAGGTTTTAACAGTATACAAGGCAATAATGCTATATATTTTCTAGAGTGCGCACCATTTTTAAGTCCAATCTTTCAAGAAGAAAAAGCAAAATGAAGGCAGTTGGAGTAGAAAAAGGATGAAATGTTAAGTGACTTCTAAAGTTCTAAGATCAGCTCTATGGATGGTGTGCTGCTTACCAAGAGGCTAAAATTAGCAAATGAGGATCAAGAAAGTCACAATTTTTACAAATAAGTAACCTCTAAAGTACATCAGAAACCCTAAAGTGGAACCTACGATACTTTTCAAGAGGGTGTCATGGGAGATGGTAAAAGTCAACACAGCAAGCTGCTCTGTTTGTGACCCTGTGCACAGTCATTAAGGATAATTCTCAGGCATGTGAACAGGAAAAATGAGAGGGAATTGGAGAACGTGACTTTAATTAAAACATCTTGCAATAGCATGTAAATCAAAATGGTAACAGCGTCACATTTTACTGACAATAAATTTTGAAGTAAGGTTGATAGTTACAAGGTAAATATATGGCAACTAATATGGCCAAAAATTGCCATATGATCCATATGAAAATGGTTCCTGGAGAGTGAGGGAGTGTGTGCGTATGTATGTTTATGTATATACAAATATATACACAAAAACTCAATTTCATATACATTTATATGTATAAGTAGAGAGGTAGATATAGATCTGTTTGTCAACAGGAGTCTAGGTAATATGCTAAATCACCAAAGCATGAACTGAATTTAAGAACAGTTGGTACAAATTTAAATTCAATCAACTCAAGCATAGAAGAGGAGAACGAATGAACCAAGCATTACAAAGAACAAATGCTGGTTCATTGCAAAGATTTCTCTATCCCACCCAGCCCAAGCTGTTCTCTCCAAAAGAATCCACCTATGCACTATCTTAAGAAACATCTCACATGGTTGGGTGTTACACAAGTTAAATAATTCCCTTTCGAAAAGCCTTTTTATATGTACAAATACTCCTGAAAAGGCAAATGTGTAGAGTTACTGCCTTCTAAACAGACAGCTGAAACAAAGTAAGCGCAATAGTTCTCAGCAGGAAGGGAAGAGCTGGGAAGATGTTGAAAGTGGGAAAGATCAAGCTAAGTTTAGAGAAAACTGTTGATGGACACAGGTGACAGTGTGAAATTTATAATCTTAGTTCCAACTGGTTCCTGATTATTTAAAAAGAGTAGCCCATGCCCTCATTTTTAGAGCTGTGTTTTGTAACACAGATCCATCTGATATTTAACACATTTTATGGTCCTCTTAAACCAACAAGATTCATTGGTTTTCTTCCCACTACCTTTTGTTTTCCTATCAGAAATAATGCAAAAGAAAAAAAAAAGAAAAATGCATTTGCAGAACCACTTGATTAAATTCTGATGTGCTCGGGCCTCCCTGGTGGCACAGCAGTTGAGCACAGCTCTGTGGAGCTGTTGGCACCGCGCGATGCGAGTTCGACGCCCAGCCGGGGAGATTCCCACATGGTGGAGGAGACCTCTCCTGCCTCGCCCGCTGCTCCCCTCAGCAGTGTATTTCTGATCTGCCTGTTCTGCTCCTCACTGTCTCTGGTGAACCCTCTCGCCACCACACGCCTCTGGCCTGTACCCCAGCTTCTATGTATAAATAAATCTTTAAAAAAAAAAATTCTGATGTGCTCTGAGAGCACAAAATGAGTAACTACTACAAAGTAGTCCAGATCAAATAGTCTTCGGACATTTCTAAGTAAGGACTAAATAAAATGAGCTGTATTGCTCTCAAGTAAAAACTGTCAGTAGTAACAGGAGTAACAAGTAAGATGTCTTTTGGAAAGCTGAGCCCTTTATCTTGACAATCAAACCTTATCTAACTTAATAGACTTACTAAAATGAAGGGGAAATAGTAGGTAAAATCTCTTCTACTTGAAAATCTTCTGATGGTAGACGGAGTTTAATACAGAAGTCCAAGTGAATTAGATCTCATCTGAAGTAAATAAAGGCCATATATTTTCTTGGAGTCAAATGAGTAACTCTAAAACTCTTTTGGAAAACTATTATTAGTATATTGATCAAGGGCCTGTGGCTATGGAGTGACTTGCATAGTGCAGAACAATACATATATTGTTTGCATATGAGATGGTGGAAATCAACAAGGAAACCTAAGCTACAAACTATCTAAAGAGGAGGGCAATTAGGTAGAGTTGGTTAGTCAAGACCTATATTTTTTTAGCCAACAACATTGTAAATTTTGCCATATGCAACAACATGGTGGACTTAGAAAGCAAATTATGTTTCGTGAAATGAGCTAGAGAAAATAAGCTTTTGGACTGTAAGATCACTAGAAAGTTACCATAAGAATGGGGAGAGGAAGATGGGTACATCAGGGAAAGGGGGACAATGAAAGATAGATTTGGACTTTTAGTGGTGAACTTGATATAGTACATAAACACATTGATTATAAATGATGAACTCCTGAAACATGTTTTCTACAATAAATAAAAATTATAGCGATTGTTCATTTTGATTATTAAATCACAATTGGTTTCCCCCCCCCATGGCCAGATGATCAACAGATATGCATTAAAAAAGAATAATTTTGGTAGCAACTCTAAAAATTGTTCATTGTTTTCTTTTCACTTATATATCCATCCAACTATAACAATGTATTTATCCTTTTCCCCCATTTATTGCTCCATTACTTCAACTTACCCAGAAAAGAACTTAAAATTCATTACATTCATAAAAGTTCAAATGAACATCTTTTGTTGATGTATCACAGGGCAGTCAAAACAAAGAAATACACACACTGTAGAGGAGGTAGATATTTTCTTAGTTACACAAACCTAAATTAAACAGTGCATGAGTGGATGGTTCCTCCATTGCTCCTTGAAATTGGGATTTGTGTGAGTGATGAGCTTTGTTCCCCACCAGACACATACACAGAGAGACAGGCTGTGGATCAGCTATCCTAATGGACATCCCTGAAATAAAGCTCACAAAGCTATAAAACTCATAAAAAGCACATGCATGAAATAACAGAATCGAGTGTGACTGTCAAATGTTGACTCAGTAACAGTTAAACCCCTTCTGGCTGTACTTTTTTATGGTTCTTTCTATCCTAATGACACAGGAAGAAGAAAGAAACAAAAGAGGTTTTTAACCCTTCAATTATGTGAACCTCAAAGACCACCAACGAAGGTAAGTCATTATATTATATGATAATATTTTGACTGTCAGTTGGAGTTGGTGTGTTTTTTTTTTCTCACCAACTTCAGTAAAATCAAAGGGAACAAAAGCCATGTGTCCATCTCCTCAACCTCATGGGTTTACCCATTCATACCAAGGATACCATTTTCTCAATAGTAACCACTTGCCCACAAAAAACTAAGCACCAATAGGAAGATTTATAAATTTTATCAAAGCTGTATACTTATATATACACACACATCCCATCAACACCAACAAAGATGTAATTTTAAATCTTTCTGTGGTCAAATGTTAATTTTCCATAGGATATCCCCTAGTACTTTGATTTTTGGTATCCTCCCATTAGAGAATCATAGACAAACACAAACTAAGGGGTTGGAAAGGTGCCTAAGTACCCTCTGGGCTAGTTATCTAACAATCAGCCTTCTCTAATCCTATTTCTTTTCTCCTTAGAAATTTAGAGATTCCCCTATGTAATAAATTTGAACCAATAATTTTGTTCCACAATCCATTTTTTTTATGAATTAGTAGCCAGATTTATGAAATGCTTATTGAAGTGTAATTCCAGTTAAATTTCCTATGTGGTTATTTTCATCAGGCATTCTGATAGAAAGTTTTGGCAGATAAAGTTTTGTTAGGAAGTACTATGACGTTGAAGGAATGAAACACAGTTTCTATGAATTCAAGACCGCTAAGTCCAGGTGAATAGAACGTTCCACGATA
Source organism: Scalopus aquaticus (assembly GCA_004024925.1). Taxonomy (NCBI): domain Eukaryota; kingdom Metazoa; phylum Chordata; class Mammalia; order Eulipotyphla; family Talpidae; genus Scalopus; species Scalopus aquaticus. The sequence continues at coordinate 142,930 of PVIJ01000789.1, forward strand.
GCAAAATGACTTGTAGGAAAAAATTGGTGAATCTCATGATTGTTATAAACTTGATTTAAAGTGGGAGGATATTAGAAAGTTGATGACAACTAATTCTGTTTCTCATGAATTAAGAGAGGAATTTGTGGTCCACAGCTTAGGAACGTAATACATGTTCTGGAAAAGACAGAACTGACTGCTATAAGGAATAGCTAAGGGCACTTAGCAGAGGATGGCATGACAAGCAGCAGCTAATAGGGATTCATTAAGGAAACTGTTACATTGGCCATATATATGGGTTTTTTTTCCTACAGGATTTGGAATGACCATATGGTTTTGAATGCACTCGGTTTTGGATTATGTTCCTATCAATAGCCTTATCATAATGGAGAAATTGCACATGACCCTGGAAATGAGCACTGGAGGGGGGTAGAAAGGTGAGACTGACAACAGATGTGTTTAAGTATCTTAAGAACATGCAAGTTTAAGAAGAATCAAGATCTGTGATTTGTGAAGAAGAGAATTTGACTGTATGTAGCCAAGCAATAGAACACTGACCAATATTATAAGTTATTGGGTAAAAGGAACCACAGAAGAGTCATCTAATAGAGCTCTCTATCCATGGGAACAACTACCTCAGCATATCAAAAATTTTACCTCCCTGGAGGATTTCAAGTTATTAGCCATATTTAGAGACCAAAGAGGAGATTCATGTCAGATGACTGGGTGGATTAAAAGCCATTTTCATTTTCTTTCAAACTTGTAATTCTATCCATAAATGAGGGAATTTAAATGAGGAAATTAAGTTTCAAAACTTAAAGGTACACCATTTAAAACAGAATTCCATAATAATTTTCTTAAATTCAAGGATATTTTGAATTATGAAAAAATCAAAAAGTCTGGTTGTTGAGATATATATTTTGTGAGGAGACTGTCCAATAATAATTATTTACAGATTTAGACTGTAAATTTGTAAAAAGAGAGTTATATGCCCAAATTCAACATTACTAATTCAGTTCTTAAAACAAAAAATCCTGCGAGTAGGGAGAAGCTGCCAAGCTTAGGGGCATAATGCACAGAACAGCCACTCACAGGAGTTGGTAGGAAACAAATACTTCCCCTAGAAGGCGCACCCCAACCCTGACAGTGAAACATGGTGCCTGCCCCATCGAAGAGGGGCTTTGTGTGCACATGTGGAGGAGGGAAAACGAAGACCTGGAATTTCAAATGTCTGTGTATGTGGTCAGCATTCAACCCAAGTCTAAAAACAGACATTTCCCCCCCACCAGGGCAGATACAAATACGGTGCACATAGAATCAAGTCAGAAGGGTTAATGTGAGAAAAACAGGAGACCAAGAAAAAGAAATAGAATTCAGAATCTACACAGGATGTCCGGTAGGTGGGTGGGCCTCACACATATAAACAGCAAACTGGAATGCTGTCTGATGAGAATGTTTCTGTAAACAATGGGCAACTCAGTTACTGAGCTACAGAAGCATATCGGGTTTTTCTCTTTAAGTTTTCCTTTTCATGGAGTAAAAACTAACACTGTCAGCATTCTTATGAATGTAGCCTTGGTAGCCAGTAGTTAAACTCAGTTAAGTAAATGTAACTGGACTATGTTAAAGAGTCATGGCTTGGTTCAGAGGGCTGGGTCGATAAAGAGGACTGGGCGCATCAGGATTATAGGTTACTTTTCAATTATCCTGGTAGTTTTAGGAGGAGAGAGACAGAGTATGTAAAATATAGATTAGGTATTTAAAACCTCATTTTAACAAACAGCGTAATTTCACTTTTTTTAAAATCAGAGTTGGTATGAGAAGCAAAATAAGATTAAACATTCTTTTTGTTTCATTAGCTCATTCTCCAATGAAGGGGCTGGTGTGTAATGAAGAAGGCAAGGCCTAGGAAAGAAGAAGAAACAGGACAGGTAAAGAATTGGTAACAGTTACATATTTTTGTATGCTGACTGCTTAACTGAGATTTTTGTGAGAAGCCTCAAAAATGCACCACGAAACACACCTGAGCAGGGCATAGGCGCCGGCTACTTTCCTGAGGTCCTGTGTCTTGGGCTACTAGACTGGCACTTGTGCCAGAAGACGTTGGTCTAAAAGCTGATCTACCACTTGACTTATTCCTTTGCCTCATTCTCATTTATAAAAGAGGAACAAAGGTGTGATTGGAAATTTCAGTGACACCCTGGGAAATGGGAAAATATTTGGAATTTAGAACTTAACTTTTAAACTGTATTAGTAAAAGTACTTGCAATGAATGACAATAGCGCATGCACAGTACCTCTACTAGCAATAATGTGTAATTAAATACAAATGTCTCTTTAATTATTCCAGTGCCTTAATGTTCAACTGTCTTGAAGAGAGCTATCTGTCTGGCCTTGGGGATAAGGACAGGAGAAGGGACAAACCAGAATTTTAGAAATAACATTTCGTGACAACAACCAAAGTTATTCTTCGTTTTTAAAAATTTAGGAAAATCAGGAATGTGGGGACTAAAATGTAAGTTCACAACCCCATCACCTTGGTATAATTACTATTGATCTCTTGTTATATATTCTAGCTTATAGCAATTCACTATGGGAATATACCTTTAAAATACCTTGATCACTCTCTGCATAGTATTTTCAAACTTGCTTTTTTTCAGGACCACTACTGCGAGGATATTCTTGAGTGAACAGACAATTTCAGTCACCAGAGAGGCCTGTGGGTATCTATCTGTGAGCCCAATTTGGCATGCCCTGCATGTCTCATTTTATTGGACCGTCCTGCACTAACCCCTCTACCAGAATGATGTAAAGAACACAAGACTCTCTGTTTGAAAACATGCACAGCTTTTCTAGGCTTGAAAATTAAACCATAAAAAGTTTACTGAAAAAAAAAAAAAAACCTTTAAAAAGCTCCTTAAAAACTCACACCATAATTGCTCCCCACCAAGCGTGGGCACTTGCTAGCTGCAAGTAGTGGCACGGTGACAAATGTAGCAAAACTGAAAGCGGGCTATACTAAGAGAAAGAAAGTCTTCCACTGGCCATCTGTGAAAATAAGGCATGTGGCCATTAAATGCAGAGGCTGTAAATATACACAAACTCCATGAAGCAAATGGCAAAAAAGGACTAAACTTCAAGCTCAAACAAATCAAAATGTTTAATGCATAGTTACCACTGCTGGACGAAAACAGCTCTGATCTTTGCAGGCTGCAAACTCGGCATGTAATTCAATTAAATACCCCAAAAAGAAAAGAAAGAAAAAGAAATGAAAAGACATGCAAAAAACCCATCTGGAACAAAGGGCTATAGACAGCCTATACTCAATTTCTAGAAACAAACAGCCCCTTCAACATGCACCAGCCTGTCGAGAATGTCGATTGGAATTATTGAAAGGCTGACATATCGAATGATGGATGGGTGATGATATAATACCTATTTGCCTTTTTGTCATGGTCTTTGAAAACTGGCTGCTCTGTGCTGATAATATTCACTAAGGGGTTTTCCTCTCCCCTCCTGTCCCATAAGAAGTGTTCCCTAGCTAAGACACTCAGAATTCAGAAGGTTTTATGAATGAAAAACAAAAGAAAAGAAAACCTAAGGATCAAATGCCAACTTGCACATAAAAAGCTGGTCTAGATTTTCTAATAATCAGTTGCCTAGAAAGCAGCTCCCTATCCATTTTATATAAAAATATCAGAAAAGAGACTCCAAAAATAAAAGGCAAATAGTTAACTTCAGATTTTATGTATCTTTCAAAGTTACCAAGTCATTATATGTAAAAATTATATATGCTCACATTTATGAAGAGAAGATGTTAATCCTTTGGACTAATTTAATTTGTTCCCAGGTAATTTCTGACCAGAGGATTTTAAAGTTTGTTTTTTTTTTTAAACACACTGGTAAAATCTGTTTTAACACACTGTTACAATGATTTATTTCACTTCTTCGTTTATCCAACAACTCTTCCTCGTTCATAAAATTTCTTTAACCACTGAAATATTTAGTCTTCATTAAACTTCTTTAGCTAAAGGCAACACCTACACAAACCATCCATAAATCATTAATTAATTGTAGCATCTTCCACTGAATGCAGAGGCTTGGGTGCCTTCATATCCACTTTTTCAAAGCAAAGCCAGTAATTCACAACCCCTCACATGCCTTCTCCTTATCTAAGGAAAGGAGCATGTGTTAGATAATGCTGAACTAGATACACTGTCAGTTTTTGAAGAGTTAACACTGCCAGCCCCATCCATCAGATGGCCAGCGAAGCATCAGGAAAGAATGATGGATGTAAAATTATTACAGGGCTGCCATCCCATACACTTACTGCCATTTGTAACTAATGCTGGGACTGACATACTTTTTTCATTATTAAACATCCACATTAAGTCAACATTGGTCACTGTCATTTCATGTTTGGCACTCTGTTAAAGGGAAAGGAAAGGGTTGACAATAGCAGAAAAGGAGAGGCTATAATGGAAGATTTTCCAAGTGCCAGAGTAATAAATTTAACCTGTGTTTACAAATCAGTCTCCATAGTCTGTGCTAAGGCCTCTTATGAGTATGTCTGACAATCAAGAAGAGAAACTGGGGTGTCATTAGTAACCATCACTTAAAAATGTATGTTATTCACCTAATTTTCCTCTTAGTCTATGAAAGTCTGCAAAGACTTTTCGTTGAATGTCAGTCAGAATATTAAATTTCCCTAGCTATTCTTTTTTGCAGTTACAGATGAACTCACAGCATGTGTGTTTAGATTTCAGGTACCCAGTAGGCAAATAATGTTTCGTGGATAAATTCTCTACTTTTAGATGTACATGTACATACTTGCAATTTTATTTTGTGACATCTTTTATAGATGAATACCAATACAGAACTTAGCTTTATCATGTAGAAAGTGTGTATATCAGACTACAGTCACTGATTTAATTTATAACTACCCAGTGTTTTCTTGTGCAATACATTTTACATACATTATGTAAATAATTAAATGCTCCTATACAACCACCATTCTGTTTCAATTTCTTCCCTGTCAGTATACTCTTTGATCTTAAAAGATAGCCATTTACCCTCAGGGAAGTTAAGATAAGGTCTCTTATTCAGTTCCAGAAAACAATTCATGATCAATTTAAAGCAGTATCTCTTCCTTTGCCCAGTATTTGTTTAAAGATGCACAAATGACCCAATTCTATACATATGAGATGTTTGTAGAAGGTTTCCTAAGAGGTGCAGTGAAACAAATCTCTGTGCATGAAGTCTAAACTTAGAAAACTACTTCCTAATGAATCTTCCTGCCTTTATGGGGCAGATGCAGGAACATTTTGTGACCCTAAGAGAAACAAGTTCAAAGAATCAAGAGATTTCAACACTGACATCACTGAGCTGATGAACTGGTGCCAGCCAGTACCCTTGAATCTCGCTGTGTATTAATAACTCATCATTACTTGTTAAAGCTACTGTATGGACCTTCTTTGACTTGTGATTGATTTACATCCCAATAAAGCCATTGAAAGTTAAAAACATTAAGTTAAAAATGCATTTCAAACAACCTACTAAACAGCATAGCTTAGCCGTAAATGTTCTCATAATTTGGGCAGATTCATCTAACACAAAGCCTATTTTACAACAACTAGTGAAGAGCTCAGATATTTATTGAACACTGTACTGAAAGTGAAAAACAGAATAGCTGTATTGGGTTCTCACCATTAATGTACACAGCTGCAAGCACACTGGGCATGAAGAATGTTTGAAGCACTGAATTAAAATTAATTGCTAGGTGACAGGGATGCTAGGGCAACAGAGTCATCAATTTCTGTCTTCTGATGAGGTTCAAGAGTAGCTGGTAGAAGACGTTGTGGGTACTGGCTGTTTATCCTCACGACTGCATGTGTGACTAGAAGCTGTGGCTGTCTCTGGTCAACATCACAAGAGTACTGTTATCAGAAATTGCTAGTCTAGGAAAAGACTGAAATTGCAAGTTTGAAGTACGGTTTCTACCAGATGCATATTACTTTCACACTGCTGCAAAGATAGAAAATCAAAGCCAAATTATCATAAATCAGGGACCATCTGTATTGAGATTTCCTAATACACTTTAATGAAATGCAAGTCTAACAGATAATAAATACAACATAGGCTTTATCTTCCTAGAATTACTACATTAGGAGTGAGGGAGATTAACAGAAACTTCTGGTCTAGTTCTCATCTCAGTTGATGGAACTGGGTCTCTATTACACTGGCACTCACTGGTGGGATCAGAAGGAACAAGGTTTTTATAGTCTATTAGATACGAGCACCAGATATTTTCAAACAAAAGGTCAGACAAAACCTAGGCATGCAGCTGATTGTATGGTCAAAATGGAGTTATTTATCAGACTTACAGAGGGGGGGAAAGACTCAAATTTAATCAGAAATGAATGAGGACACATTATGATGGATAACACAGAAATACAAAAGATCATAAGAGATCACTATGAGAAACTGGATGCCAACAAACTGAACAATCTAGAGGAAATGGATAAATTCCTTTAATGATATAACCTCCCAAAACCAACTCATAAAGAATCCAAAAATCTGAACAGAGCTATCACAAGAAATTGAAATAGTATTCACACATCTCCCAAAAAACAAAAGTCCACGGCGAAATGATTTCACTGGTGAATTCTATCAAACATTCAGAGAAGATATAATACCCATTCTTCTCAGACTCCTCCAGAAAAGTGAAAAACAATATATAAAGATTCAATGGAATCTCTACTAAGGCCCCAATAGCATTTTTTACAGACATAGAACAAAAAAACCCTAAGATTTGTATAAAAGCATGAAAGACCTCAAATTGCCAAAACAATCCTGGGGTGGGGGAGGACAACAAAAATAAAGGTATCTTGCTCCCTGACTTCAAACTATTCTACAAAGCTACAGTTACCAAAACAGCATAATAATCAAATAAAACAGAATAATGGGATAAATAATGGAATGAAAAAAGGCAGATGGATTAATGGAATAGAATCAAGGTTGAATAATGCCACACATAAATGGATAACTAGTTTATGAAAAAGGAGCCAAGAGTACACACTGGAGCAAGGAAAAACTCTTCAATGAATGGTGCTGGGAAAACTGGACAGCCATACACAAGAGGGTGAAATTAGACCACTCTCTTACACCATATACTAAAGTCACATTCAAGACTTTGAAGATCTGAAATCATAAACTATATATAAGAAAACAAGCTCTTTGACATCAGTCTTAGTAATGGCTTTGTAGATTCACCTCTAATAGCAATAAAATTACAAGCGAATATAAAGAAACAGGACTATATCTAATTGAAAAGTTTCTGTACACCAAAAGAAATTTGAATTGAAACAAAAAGACACCCTACTGAATGGGAGGAGACAGTTGCAAACCATTTATCAGACAAGGGGTACATATCCACAATCTATGAACAATTCATATAAGTCACACAACTCAACAACAAAAAAGCAACCCTACTAGAAAGTGCAGAAGATCTAACTAGGCATTTCACAGTGAAGACATACAGATGGCCAACAGACAGAAAAAGATGTTCTTTGTTACTTATTAGGAAAACACAAGTCAGATGACAATGAGATTTCACCTCGTATCAGTTACAATGGTTATTTATCCAAACATCACAAAGAAAAAAAAGCTGATGAGGATGTGTAGAAAAAGTATCCCTTGTGCACTGTCCCTTGTGTACCAATAGAAATTGGGAAATAGTATGAATGTTCCTCAAAAGAATAAAGGTGGAACAATGACAGGCTCCAGTAATCTGACTTGTGGGTATTTACCCAAAGCATATGAACACATATCAAAAAGGTATATGTACTCCTATGTTCATTACAGCCAAGATATGGAAACGACTCAAGTGCCCAAGAACTGGTAGGTGGATGAAGATGAGGTGTCTATGTATATATACAGTGGAAAACTACTCAACCATGAAACAGATAAAATCTAACATTTCCAATAAAATGAATAGGCTTTGAGGGGAATATGGTAAGATGAGTCAGAAGGAAAAACCAAATACCATAAAATTTCGCTCATTTGTGGAATGTAAAGAAAATGAAAGCAATCAAACAAAAACAAATCCTTAGACTCTGACTGTGGAATTATGGTTAGCGGAGAAGGCATAAATAGTGGGGGCCGAATAATTGACAGTGGACAGTGACTGGATATTTGGTGGTGGGAATGGTGTAATATATACAATCCCTGAGGTAAGAAACTGTACAATGTTACCCCAATAAAAACGGGGGAAGGAAAAAAACAACAACTATGCCCTTTGGAGATAAGCCAACTGGGTGTTTTTTTTTCCCCCAAAAAAAACAAATGTAAGAGGGCCATTTTTTCCTGATTCTTCCTACCTGAGAAGCTTAATTATTCATCCATATCATTAAACTGTAATAGAGCTATGTGATAAAAGATAACATTATTTGAATATACAATCTATAATTAACCAGAGATGACAATTATAAATAACACTGTGTCCCAGAGTTTCCAAGAAACCTGACATACACAGTTCTTGGGTATGTTGAAACATTTCCAAGAAAAGTAAAGAAATGAAAAATCTTTTAAAATCTTCAATTAAAATGTGTTTCAGTAAAAATGACTTTCATTATGAGTTTTGGTACATTTTACTGGAAAGCATTTGTTCCTATCTTCACACCTCTAATTGTTTTCACTGTCCAATTACAGCTTTCAGGATTAGGACCATCTAGATGGGACAACCATTTTGGTCATTTGGATTGTGAAGACAACTTAATGTGTATAAGGTTTGCCTGCTCAAGAAAACAGATCTCTACGACAGGATTCCAATTATCTGGATCTCAGGTCATGCAATCACCTTTTAGAGTGATGGAAAGCACCAGGCTGAATTTTTCTATCACCTTTTCCTTTTCTCCAGCTCCTTGCTGTCTTTCTCTCTCCTTTATCTCCCTGAGTCCTTACATTTCATATACTTTCTGGGTCTAGTGAAAACAATGCTCTAGAGCAAAAAAAAAGTCCTTTTGCGATTGAAATGATATGAGAACATGACGGTCCAACATAAAAAAGGAACTTCATCACACATTCTTTTTACATCTCCATTAAAAACTCTGAAGTAAAATTTCAAACCAGCTACTAACCTACCCATATTTTGACCATGGATGAAGCTCACTGATTATAAAACTCTTATAAAATGCAGGTAATATGAAAATGACAACTCAATGTACATAGTGATATTGCTTTAGATGGAAGAATATCCACCTCTGTCAACTCCGGTACAGAAATTATTTATATGGATTCTGAAGACAATGGTGGTTGCCAGCAGGGAAGGAAGACAGCAGCTATAGAAGGGGTAAGGTGATAGTGTACTAGCACGGGTGGAGGCCACAGAACCTACTGCACATATTGAGGTTTGAAGTTACGATCCAAAATTTACATGTTCTTGTAAATGGGTAGCAAATCAATAAAATTTTGATGGAAAAAAATCTGTATGCCAAAACACAAAAATGACCTTTATGCTAAGATAGCTGGGGTCTTCATTAAATTCCTATAAGTGGGATACACATATAAATATGCTATGATTATCAGTCAAAATAATGATATAAATTGTAAATTCCACAGAGGTAGAAGCCATATTGTTCAATATAGTACATGTAGCACACAATAATCATCCCTAATACCTAAGGTACAATGTTGAATTATTACTAATTAAAATATAGAAATTTGCCATCATCTCATTCCCATGTGTCATATAGACATAGATTGGTCATTAATACTGAAAAAAAAGATAGTATGGCATTGGGATAAAAATACACACCCTGATCAGTGGAATAGAACTGAGAGCCCAAAATCAAAACCCTTACATGTTAATATGTGACAAAGGAGTCAACAGTATATAATTGAGAAAGACTCAACAAATGTTGGGAAAACTAGATCATAACATGAAGAATGAAACTAGATCACTGTCTCACACCATACACAAAAATTAATTCCAAATGGATCAAAGACCTGAAACCTGAATATCCTGAGGTAACACCTGAAACCATAAAATACATAGACAAAAGCATAAGCAAAACACTGCAATATTGGCTCTAGAAGTGTCTTTAGGGGCTAGATTCCAACTGTATGGGAAACAAAAGCAAAAATAAACAGGACTACATCAAACTTTAGGCTTTTGCAAGTAAAAGAAATGATTAAAAAAAAGGTGACAAGTATTTTCTCCCATTTAGAGCAGATTCAAACATCCAGCAAGGGGTTAATATCCAAGGTTTATAGAGAACTCAAACTCAGCAACATAAAAACAATGGGCAGAAGGTCTGAATAGACACATCTCCAAAAGAGATACCTTGAAGTCCAATATGCACATGAAAGAATACTCATCATCACTTATTTTCAAGGAAATGTAAATGAAAATCACAATGAGTTATCACCTCACACATGTGAGAAAGACCTATAACACAAAGACAAAATTGGTTGGTCAGGGTGTGGCGAAAAAGAATCCCTCATACTCTGCTGATGGTACTGTTAACTGGTTCAGCTTGTATGGGGAACAATATGGACATTTCTCAAAACATTAAAAATAGATTAACCATGTGATCCAATAATTCCACTCCCAGGTATCTATCCTAAGGAAAAAAAAAAACACTCATTTGAAAAGGCATATGCATTCCTGTGTTCACTGCAGGGATGTCAACAATAACAAAATATAGAAATGACCTAAATGTCCAAGGACAGATGAATGTATTCAAAGAAGATATGTATCCACACTGGAATACCACGCAGCTATAAAGAGAGATGAAATCTTGCCATTTGCGGCAAAATGGATGGATCTGGAGGGGATTGTGCCTAATGAATAAGGCGGAGAGGAGAAAAATAACATGATTTCATCCATGTACAAAGGAACAAACAAAAACTGACCCTTGGAAACTGACTACAGAACTGAGGGTAGTAAAGGGGGAAGGGGAATTTGCTGTGGTGGAGGATTTTTGGTACTCCTAAAAATCAAACAGTACAATAAACCAGTGTGACCTCCATATATATAGCAAAATGATGCACAAGCTAGTTTAACAGGAAAAAGCAACCACAGTAACACTTGCTTTAAAGAGAATTGCAATAATCTTGATTTTATTCTCAGGTGTCAAAGGCAATCTAAGATGAGCTAATTCATAACCTTCTGTCAAGATTTACATACATATCAAATAAGTCTCATTATTTCAATAATGAAACTGTTTCATTTTCATATTTTAAGATTTTTCACTTAAAAACCCCTAAGAAGACAAAACTGTTGTTGATAATGTAATTTGACTGCATTGAAAGCGCATGGTGAAGGGATAACCTCCTTGAGAATGGAGACATCTTAACCGGCCAACAGATTTTGGCAGGTATTACTTCAAAAACACATTTTTTATAAAGTTATTGTATTTCTACAATAGAGAAAGGAAAATTGAAAGTAGTAGCTTCCAACAGAGCCCTGCAACCCAAATGAAAGGTGCTAATCAGAAAAATAAGATAAAGTATGATTGTGGAGGTGGAACAGGAAGTGAAAACAAGGTTCCCTAACAATGGACAAGTGGGGACTAAAGTGAATGCAGATGGCTCCACTCCTGTTACTTAATCAAAAGGCTGAGCAGAGTCACTGGAGCCGGCATAAAGTCATGTGTTAGAACAACAGCTGATGTGTATTAGAGGAGATTAACTCGCAGTGCCACGGTGGAGGGCCCAGGATTATTTTATGTACTTCCATTGCCTTACAAGCCGTCAGCACAATTATTGCCCTCCGATGTGAATGACTGATCTGTAACCACAGCTAAACAGCATGATGCTTAGGGGCCTAGGAGCTTCATGAAGATGAATTTCCATACCATCAAAGTGCTTTTAATGGGCTCCCTGATCCAACCACAAGGCCTATTTTGCAAGTATATAGAACTCGCGATGAAGGCTTCCTGTCCAAAAGGATTTGGTCGGTTGTCACTTGACAATTCCCAGCCAGCACAGGGGAGGAGAGGGGGGAGATAGGTAGAGTTGTGTCTGCTTTGGAGGATTAAAAAAAAAAAAAAGGGTACAGATGCTTGCTGAATGCAACCAACTGCTGTATCCACAGCTGAATTCAATGCGCTTAACAAATAACGGCAATTTAGCTATGCTTGCGAGGAATAGCTTGAGTCACTTTGCATTAGCATCTGGCTGAGTGTTAAACTCATTTCTACATGGGGAGCAGAGAAAAGGAATTTCTGTTCAAGCATCCTTTCAAGAATGTTTAAATATTTGAATATAAATTCCTTTATGCTTGCTATCATTCCTTCTTAGAGCTGTCACTTTGCCTGTCCTCTTCCCTTCTGGTGTTAGCTAGAAAATGGTGTGCCTTTCCTGCTGCACCTGCGTTGCTTCTCTGCTGTGAGGGTGCGAGGGCCGAACACTGGCCCGTGCTCTGCTATCCCCTCCAGAGACACAGCAGCGCTGAAATCATTTCTCCATTTTTTGACCCATATTTGGGCTATAGGAAGAGGGACAGTTGTGACAGGATCACGCGTACATTTCACCTTCTCAGTGCACATCACTAGCTTCTTAGAGATTATACATAAAATTCCTTATGAAAGCCGAGAAACCAGAAAGCCAGCCAAATTAGCAATCTGCTCATTCTGGACAATATTTTTGGACTCATAAGCTTCCTATGATAATTAACTTTCAAGTTATTGCTAAGTAGCTGATCATTTCTTCTATCAGCTGTATCTATTTAGTTATAGGATTATGAAAAGGGTATTCAGTAACACTTTAAAATTTCAATTTAACACATTTCAAATATTACCAAAAGAGGCACATCACTCTTAGCACTGTATAAAAACTTATGGTATTTTCACAAATAAAATACAATCTAGTTTAGACAAAAGTTTGAAATTACAGTATCTCAGATGTATTCACCAGTTTCACTGCCTAACTTGTCTAAAACTTGACAGTGCTCAGGAGCTGGGGTGCTTCAACCACCAGCACCGGGTATCACCCGAGCTTATGCAGAGTAAAGAAGATTCCACACTTTCAAACCCAGCTCATCCCCAAATACAAGCTAAGCATCTCAGCACAGCAAGACTTCTATTGGGACTCAGATATTTCAAATACTATTTCACATTAATGCAAATATGAAATTGATGGCAGAGGGAGGGAAATTCATTGTAGATCAAAGTTTGGAGATGGAGACAAGAGAACTGCAGTTTTGATTAGGATGAACAGAGAGAGAGAACCATTATTCTGAGGACTGTGAAGTGATAATGAAGGAAAAAGGCATGTAGCAAATTTAAGTGGTTTGGAAAGCCAGTTATTTTACGGACTCACCTTTTCTGTCCTGCAGTTATTGAGACCCAGACTGTTCACCACAGCCACCTTCCCATCCAGCACCTGCTGTTCCCGCCGGAGCTGCTCCTTCATCTGCCGGGCTTCTTGGATCGCCTTGGTGACGGCATCGTGGTCATTTAAATAACCTGAAGATGGGACAGAACAAAGGGTGCGTTTGGTGCAAATGCCAGCAGGTTAACCTTTCACCATAAAAATCACTTTTTTTTTTTTTTTTAGATTTATAGCCAGTGTCTGGCATACAATAAATTCCTAAGTGGAATTTGTCTAAAATGAAAGAACGAAGGAATAATTGATGATGACTGAATACATGACTATGGTGCCAAACGTCTGCAATAAAAATATAATATTTCAGTAAAACATGGCTGTTTCTACCTTTTTGGGAAGAAGTCTCAAATATAATTTTTCTATAAACTCTTAAGTGTGTGAATATTTTGCAGTGCAAAAATAAAACCTTTTTTTTTTTTTATGTGAGGACCATTTGAATGTTACCAAGGGCTACAGGTGTTGATAATCATCACCATACCTATTGACTCTTTCATAATAGTATTAGGAAGATCAGTTTCGAGTTAGTGGATAGCACTGTTAGGTTTGTTACACGCAGATGGAATAAGTAATTATTACCTGGCTGTAAGAACAACATTTTCCCCCAAACCATTTATGGTGAAATAAACCACAGGTGGCACTGGTTTGCTGTGGATACAAACTTCAGTAGCTACACTTCAAGTACAGAATGTTACCAAACACCTAATAATTGTCTGACGAGAAACCATGGCTACAGGTACCTTAGCCAAACTTAAGTTCACACCCTTAATATAGTCGTCAAATGCCCACCTTGTGTCCAGAGTAAGCAGAACACACACTGTCAAAGTATTTCTTTTGAAGAAAATCAGGTATAAAGAACAAAACTAATTTTCACTTGATGTTAAGAATGGTCATTTATTTACTTGATGCACATTACCCTGACAATCTGCATGATTTCAGGGTGGAATAGCAATGGGAAAAGATTGTTTTGTAAATATTGAGAAGAAAGCTAATATCTCATCTTTCACTCTCACTATCTTTTTAACTAGGGCATAAAATGGCATAAACTGAATCTATAATATGAAATTGCCCAGAAAAGGGACTTGTTTGTGACATGAGGCTAAATCTAACCAGATCCATTGGTGAATTGTGACAGATGGAGGGACTGTGAGACAGAAGGCAGGCACTAATCACACATAAAATGACCGGCTTGCCTCAACATGTTCCATGGATTCCAGCAAACTTTACACCCTAATCCATTTTTAGAACAAAAAACATCTGGACCATAAATCCTCTAATCTGCCAAAACACGCTATTAAATCCCATGATTTGTTGAAAAACACTAAGATTAAAGAAAGGAAATATAAAATGGCTAACTGCCGTGTTAGGAAAGTGTTATTAATACTCTTTCTTTGTCTCAATTATGAATGTTCTGGTACTAAAGAGCCTTGTCTAATCATGTCAGATTACACATCCTCGTTGTATTGCTAGACTTGTATCTGATCTGTTGATTGCCAAAAAACACAGAATACTTTCTAGCTGCTTGAACATTTCTACTGAAGAAGCTGATGTCAGGTTAGCACAGTGCTTCAGTGCTGGAGCTTGAGGTCCTCCCCCGACCAGGCACACACTGGACCCTGGCCTCGCGGCTCCTTCAGGCAGAAAGCTCAGTTCCAATGCAGATGACAGAGAAGGAAGCCTTGAGAGGTCCTCTACATTTTGCCTTTCAGAGCTCAATTCATTGGAACTCAATCAAAGAACAAAATATTCCTGCCCATTGTAAATAAAATCTGAGTTACAACTCTTTAGACCTAGAGCAGACCTTTAGGGTTAATACTAATTACAAAAGATGGTTGTTTTTAACTTTATATTATCTGTTCATTCTCCTAAACAACCTTCTTCATGCATTACTCTCGAATTTATTCTGTTCTTGAAGACTACCATTCTGAAAGAAATACAGCTCCTATGTGACAGCCACTGTCTCAGATAGCAACTGTCTCAGAATATGTTCACTGAGCAAGATGTAAAGATAAGCCTAATAGGCCTCTCCTCTACCCCATGGCTGTATACAACTTGGAATCAAGTGTTCCTGTAGTCCAGCTAGCATCTCCGGAACACAACTATATTTGAAATGGTTTGGCACATGGCTTTGAATAAAAGTATGAATTCTTTATGCTTTGTAGGCATTGCCAAGATACTATCGTTCAGAAAAAAAGATTAATACAGATAAAAAAGGGATGCAAATTGTCATGGGGGTGAGTGAGTGACAGACTAACGGTCTGTCATGGTGATTTCCAATGTGACAAAATACGTGTGTGTTCCTGTGCAGGTGGAGATCAGTGTTCACTTTAAAATCAACATCACCCAGAGAGGGAGGGAGAGGACAAGGGCTCAAAATGGGGTAGAAGAGGGCACAAGGGACCACGGAGATGGATCACGGGTGGATTGGTGGTGGGCTACCCAAGAGGGATACAAAATGTAGAAGGGATAACAATAAAAAAAAAAATTAAAAATAAAATCAACATCAATACTTTCAGAAACCTTGACTTTTAGTTAAAATGTTTACAAACAAGTGCAATTCCAACATTTGTGTCTGCTGTGTTAATTATGAAAAAAAACATTCCCATATTACAAAACTGACAACAGCATTGTTTGCTGGTTCTTTACATTTTGTTTTCATCAAAATCATGGAATCTCCACCGTCACTGACTCTGATTCTGCAAATGGCTGGCCTTAGACCTTGGAAGGATCAGTGAAGCTCACGCTCACCTTTCTCCCAGGCATCCTCAGGCGCCATGCCACCTTCTAATCTAACTCCTTTTAGGCCCACTTTTCCCTTCTGTTTCAGTGAAAGTGACACCCCTTGTTTCATTCAAGGCACTCCCTGAAATTCATGCTCTAGATTTCTATACCTCCCCACTGGTTATTCTCTTTCACATTTATACTATCTTTCCGATCTCTATACCTCAACATACAAGTATTTGGGGCTCTCCTCAACAAGCAAATAATCTCAATCTCTCTCTCTCTCCCCCTCCCTCCCTCGTTCTGGCTCTGGCCATCCAATCTCTCTCTCTCTTTGCCTTTGAAGCCCAGCTTCTCGATGATTCCTACAATACTCTCCCACTCTCTCCTCATGCAGCCACCCACACTATGGTCTGGCTCTGCTTCTCTTGTGTCTTCAGTTGCCAAATCCAAGGGCTAGTTTCCATTCTTTGTAGAATGCCAGCACTGCCAATTCCTCTAAGAGAAATTCCTTCCTTCCAGTTTCTCTTCATAGCACTGGGTTCCCTGTCCTCTGTTCCCCACCACCTTCATATCCCTGCTTATATCCTCTCTTCACCAGCTCTTTAGATATTGATCCAAGGTTTTCATCCTCAGAAAAAAACATGCATCTTTGAGTTGAACAAGTCTAAATTAAAATCCTAGCTGTGCTATTTACTTGCTATGTAATTATGTAATTTGTATACTTTTTTTTTTTTTTTTACTTTTGTAAGTCTCAATGATCTCATTGGTTCAATGGGGGTTTACCATACCAAGGTAACAGATGTTATAAAGATGAAATGGTGATGTAGCATATCACATGGTTATTTTAAAAGTTATTCAATAACTGTCAGTTTACAAAGTAGAGTAGTGAAATAGGTAGAATTTGGGCATTGGATCAAATGGATCTGGGTTTTTATTTCCTGGAACGTATTATATTTGCCACACTATAACATTCTCACTGGATCTCATTTGCCGCAACTGTAAAGTGAGTATAAGACTGATGGAAGCATTACATGAAATAACCTATGTGAAAGAGTTGGTAACTCTTTGTACCTGCAGAGACACTAAAAACAGTTAATTCCATTCTTTTCCTCCCTCTGAATTTTCTCTAGATGTTTGCCCTCACCAAGTATGTTGCAGGCTTTGGCCATCATGACAAAATCTGCTATTTCTTGTTGGTACGGAGGTTCTATGAACGTCACCCCAACAGAGTCCAATGAAGACCCCAAATCATCACCTCATACATTTCATTCTGCTTTCATATATTCTGGCAGCAATTGTATCTAAAAATAGGATCAGAATGGAGGACATGCAGTAAAGAGAGGTTTGCTGAGCCTAAATCTTAGGAATCAGAGGGCAAAGGCCAAAACAGCTTCCAGTTTACACCTCAAATGAGATTGGGAAAACAGAGGTTAATGTAAGAAATCTGTGAGATTTTTCTATCTTTGCTAAATTGACCATAATTTGAATATTTACATCTGGGTGTTTCTTCTTATCCATCACCAACAAAACTGTCAAAATTGGAAAAGGCTCCTTTTACGTATTTTCAGGGGCAGAGAAAAAGGAAAAGGAAGAAAAAACAAAAAAAGGGGGTAAATTGAAAAGTGCGATCTTATAGAGAATAATTTCTAAATACAAAGAGTGAGTAATAGCTGCCCCACAAGGAAAGAAGCTGTTGAAAGGGAAAAGGAGAGACAGGAAACTACTTGTAATAGGTTGAATCGTGTCCTAATCCCAGCTAACTGAGACCGTGACCTTATTTGGAAACAGTCTTTGAGGATATAGTTCAATTAGGGATTTTGCTATGAAATCACACTGGATTTAGGGCGGGCCTTCAATGCAATGACTGGATGTTCCTCTAACAGGAGAGCTTTGAGACAGAGAGACACCGGGAGAAGGCCATGTGAATATGGAGGCAGAGGTGGGTTTATGCTGGTGTAAGTTCAGGTTCACTAAGGACTGCCAGCAGTGAGGCAACAGCATGGAACAGATTTTCCCTCAGAGCCTCCAGAGGAACTAACCCTGATGGCATCATGACTTTGAATTTCTAGTCTCCAAATAGTCAGAGGAAAAATTTCTGTTCTAAGCCACCCAGCGTATGGTAATTTATGGTGGCAGCCTTAGAAACCAGTGTATAACAACTGGTCCTAAGCATGCTACGAATCAAGGGGTGATCCTAAGTCCTGTTAAGTATCTATTGCCTGCTTCAAGCCCTTCCTGCTTTCAGATGTGCATATCTGCACTACTTAGCTTCCCTGCCTGAATGCCCGTGTCCTTGAAATGCAGCATATTTATCCGAATCCCTCACTCTCCCACTGCCTCAATCTGCCCTTTTATATTACAGACCCTTCCAGTTGCCCATCCAGTCATGTGAGGGTCATCTAAGAGCATATAAAAGGCAAGCAGGGCTCTGTCACTTATGTCCTTCTCCATCTGCCTAGTCTCTGTTTCCTTAAAGTCATCTCCCATCTGACTAGTTCAATGCCTTACCCTCCTAACCGGCTTCCTTACCTTTAGGCTTACACTCCTTCAATCCATCTCCTAAGTGCTTCCAGAGAAAAAGCATCCCTGAAGAGTTTTAAAAGGAAATCAGGGAATTTGGGTCATGTCACAACACCTCATTCAATAACCCAACTCTTGCACTGTACTGAGGAGCTTTTAGCAAAATGATAACCTGTGAAAAATCCACAAATAAGTCTGAGAAACATTAATTTTAAAGGTCTTTTCATTTTACTAGTTCTTAAAATTTCGAGGTATTGCTGTATCACCGTGTACTGTGATTCTTCAAGGGGTGACAATTATACACAGCCTTTCCAAAATACATGGGGCAACATAACATTCCTAAAAAACATCACTGTGGGAGAAGTCGCAAACACTTCCATGCGGCCCCAAAGTCTCTTCATGACGTCAACTCAGTTCACCTTTCCAGTGCCCGCCCTTTCTGTCCATCTCCCATGAATTCTGTGTTTAAGGGCACAGGACTATTCCTGTTCCAAAGACAGAACTTCCTCCTGCCTCCCTCACTGCTAATTTCTAAACTTTTCCTTTTTACTGTGGTGTGTCTGGGCATTTGTTTCAATGTCACCCCTGCTGCAAGGACTGCTCTGACATACTCCAGAGAAGCTCCTGGCAACATTGGTATTTCCCGTTTGTATGTTCCTTCAGAACCTGGTGGGCGCTTGTGCTGTCACACGGCCTTTTTCTAAGTTTGTATTTTACATTAGTGGGATTTTTTTTTTCTTTCAGTCTTTCACTCCTTTGGCTCATGGCAGAGTCTTTAAAAAATAACTGGATATTTCTAAGTTGAAAGTATCCATTTTCATGATTCCAAGTTCACTGATTAGCTGTGCCACGGTCTCAGTGGCCGCCTATCATGGCACGGATTTGCTGAAGCCCACGTACTGAATCAGATGCGATCAGGGTAACACAAATTCTTATTTGCTGTATGCCTGTTTTACATAGGCCTTTTCAACTACAAATAGAAGGGCATACGTTTTTCCAGTTATTTGCCACAAATATTAATTTTTTTTCTACTTTTAAAGTCAATTAGCCTCACATTTTTGGCAGACTGATATGTAGCCTTGTCTCTATCTGAGAAGGTTCATAAGAATTAATCAAATAATAAACCATAGAGCAATTTGTAAATTGTAAAATGCCATGCAAATATTGTTTGTCAGATGTTAAATAAAACATCTAACTTCTGATAACCCAATGGCTTTCTATGAAAATATAACAATATTTTTGTTCAATCACTAACCTTCACAGAAGTTTTTCTCCCTAAAAATGAAACTAAAATGAAATACCAAAGTAACATCCTCTTTCATGTCATGTTATTTTAAATTGGGAAGTTATAAGGTATCAGATTAATAGATTTGAAAATATTTCACTTCATTGTATTGAATCAATGTGCATGTACGACATTTGCCCCTGAGGAATCAAGGAAAAGTATATTCCAGTATCTTCCAGTTGAGCAAACACTGCAGGCATCTAAAGCCTCGACCTAAGACTTCACCTGTCTGTCCTCCACACTTGGCAAGACGTATGACACAGACAAGATACTTAGTGATTATTTACTGCATGAGAGAGAGAAAGGATGACTGAGAAGAGCAATTATTGCAGAGAGGTTTCATAGGCAGCAACTAAAAGAAAGCTTGTCAACCCTCAGACTACGAAATAAGGTCTCACCCTCCATCTGGGGAAGTTACTAGGCCTCCACCTACCTTTATTTCCTTGGAATTAAACCAGAGCTAAGAAACGCAGACCCACAGAACTGTTGCTGCTATGACAGGAACTAGCTCAAATCCCTGCATCTGCACTTAGCCTCCTTAGGCCCCTGTTACTGATGAGTAACATGTCTGACTAGATGATACGGATATCTGCTCCATCTAGTTAAGGATCCGTAACTCTAAAATTAGCTGCACTGAAAACGGATTAAAATGCCTTGAAAAAATAGATTTCTATTTTCTGCAACTTACTCTTGTCCTATACATATGTACAACATAGATGGAAAAGGCCAACAAAGGAAAGATAACATCTGGTCAAAAGATTCTAAAATTATCCATCATTCCCTGAACTGTTTGCGACATTTAAGGCTCCTTTCTGTGGAGCTGCCTGTCATTTGTGTGCCATATCAAAGGCGTTCTTTCTGAATATGCTGTGATATTGGTCCCCAGCCTCAAAAACTCACTTCTATATTTGTAGCTAATAGACATATAGCAAAGAGCCCCATGTCATTAACAATAACTTAAGTTATCTTTGTTCACAGTTTCCTGTGCTTTATTAATGGCATAACACATTAATTCTTATTTCAGGGTGACCTTTACAACACCATTAATGCTCACAGCTTTTATCCAACTACATTATTACTCATTACGGTTTCAGCTTTCAACATCTGCATTTGTTGAAAAGAGAAAAGTAAATTGTAGCAGCCTTAAATCCTGGGAAAATATGAGGTATATGTATGTGATGAAGGGACTTTTCAGGACAAAAAAATAAAGTACTAGCAGTGGAAAAAATCAAATGATAAATGTGATTAAATACATTCTTCCCTTCCTAAAATATTTTGTCATACTTAATCTCTGGATGTTGAAGTAAAAATTCTTCATATGATACAAATGCAAATAAATATATTATTTTCTTAAATATTCTTGTTCTAGTGACAGTACAAAAGGAGCTCCTATACCAACACTGATATTTATGAGCCTTCACGTATATTATGAAAGTGAATTATTCTTAGAGAAATTATTTTTCTTCTGCATGCATGGGACACGAAAGTGTATCCTACCCTTTTGTCCATTTAAGATGTTGAGCAGAGTAATTGAGAGTAAGAACGGAATAGAACATTGCATAGTGATTCAAAGCACACCTCTAACCCAAACCTTTCTCAAACTTCTCAAAACTTAACTTCCTACTGTTTCTTTTCTCACTATAGTCCCACTGTCCCACACTGACCTCCTCTTAGTGAGTAATCTGGATTTCACTTTGTGGAGACTGAAGCATTTGAAATATCCCCTTCCAGCTTTCTTTCTGTCCATTGCACAATTAATTTGCAATTTTACCATTTTCTTTCTTCGCTTCCTTTGGTCTCAAAAAAAAAAGAAGGTGCTTTTCTGCGTTCCAAGGCTAATCCTTTCTGATCATCTCTCCATTTATGAACACCCAGCACTTTTTTTTTTCATACCTATACATCTCTCCAACTCCTTTTCCTCACTTCATTATAGACAGATACAGATCTACATGTAGGTAGACAGACTACATGTAGGTAGACTATAGATTTAGAGATTCTAGCTTTCTATCCATCCATCCAGTTTTCATGTTCTGAGATCAGTCACTATTTGGCAGTCTCAAAATATGATAACATCCCAACAAGAATGGTCTATATATCAACCATCCCTTCATTTTTCATATTCTTCACTTCTTTTTTTAAAGATTTATTTATTTATGCATACAAGCTGGGGTATAGGCCAGAGGAGTGGGGCAGCGAGAGGGTTCACCAGAGACAGAGTGGGGAGCAGAACAGGCAGAAGGACTGAAGTACACTGCTGAGAGGAGCAGTGCGCGAGGCAGGAGAGGTCTGCCGTCATGTGGGAATCTCCCAGGCTGGGTTGAACTCGTGTCACCGCTGCCGACAGCTCCACAGCACAGCGCTCAACAGCTATGCCACCAGGGAGGCCCTTCTTCACTTCTTTGATATTTGGATTTCTGCTAAACTGTTCTACTAAAATCTGTCGTTCTACCTATCCACGAGCACCAACTAAATCCTAAAGTTTTTCTTCATATCTAACTTTTCTCTAGAATGTGCTGTCATTAAATAACCCCTCCTTTTTGAAACTTTCATTTTTCCTAGGCTAACATGGTCTTGCCCTGTCTTCACTCTTATTCTAAGATACTCACTTGCTTTTTATCAGTTTCCCCCCTAAAAATATGTGGTGGGTTTTAAAACATGTACAAAGAACTTATTCCGAACTGGAGCCTAATTCTCTTTTTCTGAGTTGGGCTGTACTTAGTGATGCTCTTATCATAAAAAAGAATAAAGCAGAACTAACTGTGTATGGATTTGGAAACCAGGCCAAAGAAAGTACCATCGCTTGCTCTCATTCTTGGATTATTTACTCTGGGAGAGGTTGGCTGCTCTGTTATGAATAGCCCTATGGAAAGACTCACATGGGAAAGAACTGGGATCTCCAGTCAACAGCCATATAAATGAGTCATCCTGGACAAGGGCCACCCATCCCCAGCGAGGAATAGTTAGGTGACTGGCAAACAGCCTGACTGCAGTCATGGAGAGACCCTAGGTCAGACCCACCTATTTAAGATGCCTTCTGATTTCTGATCCTTACAAACTGTGATATAAGAAATATTGATTGTTCAGGTTAATCTGTTACAGAGCAACAGACTACTGGTAACTACGGTTCTTCACTCACCTCTCTTATCACACACAGTCTTTTCTCAGTGAGCAAATGCTCTTGTGGCTTCAACAGCCTATTAAGGAATAATTTCCACATTTACAATTCTATCCCTTCTTTTACATATCAGACTTATATTCACAGGTTTCCCCTGGATATTTCTACCTATATGGTGCCTTATGGTTCACATTAAACTCTTACTGAATCTTTTCATCTTCCCCCAAACCTGCTTCTACCCTGGTTCTCTCATGATTGAGGGAGGCACTATTCTGATTTTGCAAATTCAGAGTCCTAGAATCCTTCAATTTCAACTTAAAGTTTACCAGGCTACTTTCTATTGGAGTAATTTTTTATCAGTTCTTCCACAGTAATACATTTTTAATCTAGTCTCTGCTTTATCATTGCTTGTATTTCCATATCTTGCAACTCATTCTTGTCCTACTCTAAAACAATAGTTTCCCCGATTCCCATTTCTTTCTGCTGCCAATAGTCTTCTGAGAGTTCTGATCATATTGCTGTCAGGAGACAAAGTCAAAATATCTTAGGACAGCATTCAATCAGATTCCATCTGCCCCTTTCTGTTTTAGCTCTGATCACTTTCCACTCCACACTCAGTTTATATTTCAGCCAATTCAGCGCATCAAAAAGATGCCATTTTATTCTGTTTTTTCCGCTTCATACAGCCTATAATGCCTTACAACGTATCTCTTCAAAGCTACATCTGAATTCAGCCCTCTTCATGTAGCCTTTGGAATCCTTCCCATTAAATAGAATCCGGCACTCTCCTCTCTGACTATAGGATGGGACTGGTGCTCTAGAATAACACTTGCCACAACTGACCTGTTCTCATTTTCCTCAGCAAGGGCTGGTCTGTGCCAGCTTCCATATAACCACGTGCAAACAACAGACATATCAGTGAAGGTAGGTGGAACAAGCATTTACAGCCTACTTTGTGTTAGTAATATTAAAATTATTGGATTAAAAAATTTTAACTTACAAAGCAAGCATTTACTGTACTTAAATAACAATTATGAGAACTGGAGCTTCCACTTTTTGTAATACCTTGGTGTTTTCAAGTAAATATCAAGCAATATGGTACAGAAAAAAGTTCACATCCTGACAGGAGATTGTGGATGCAGACAGAATGTATTTCATCATCATATATATACTTTGTACTCATCACAAAAATGGACATAAACTTCAGTGATGGTGAAGGCAAGACATCTAACAACAATCTGGAAACACTAATTTAGGTACTTTTTTTAAAAAAATAAACAATGTCTTAGAGTATCTTTAACATCAATAAACACAACCAGTTTAATACGATTTTCAAGGGGTCATTATAACTTGCACTTCAGTTATAAATTTCATTTGCATGTTTGAAACAGATCGAAACTCTCCTATGGAACTAAAGCCATGCACAGGGTATGTGTGATTTGCCACAAAAGATTCCATTCAATTGCCATAAACCAGAAAGTATCAAGAACAAAAGAAACAGAACTTACCTATTGTGCTAACTCTGGCTGAAGGACTAGCTAATGCTGCTGGGACAGAGGCTTTGAGGGGGCCTGCCCCACTGTTTATTCTCAGAGCTGGCATATGGGGAGAGGTGGGTGATGTGGGTGATTTGCCATCAGAGGTCTTGGGTTTAGCTGATAGGTTCAGTGGCTGTGCCACTTCATCCTGCAATGAGCATTAGAACATGAGCTGTGGTAAGGAAGCCTGATCAAAAATGCTCAGAAAAACACAAAGTATACAGCCTGTCATTTCCCATCAAGTCATTCTTCCAATCTTAACATTCAGTCTGAACATCACCATGTTTGGTTAGCTGTCAACAATGTCACCTTCAACCACATAGCATGAAAATCCTTTTGTATATGAAAAGTATAAGGTATACGTGCACTCAAGTATCCAAAAAGCCCATAAAAGATGTTGCCTATAAGTAGTACTCTTTTAAAAAGATTTTTAAAAAGATGTTCTTTGTATCGTTTTTAGTGAGCGACAATACCCACTTAATATATAATCATGATAGAAATAGATTTTACTCAACCTCCGGGGTTGAGTCCCAAGCACTTTTATTGCTGGGTCTCAGGCAGGTGCCTGGAACATCGAAGGAAGAGTTAAGTTGTTTGCACTGCACATCACAGCTGCTCTCCAGATTAAATACAAAAAGACTGCTGAACTTTTTAGAATATAATCTTTTCTTTGAAATTTCAGATAAATAACTTTTGGATTTGAGTCAAAATGAAAACAAACATAATTAACATTATCCTAACATATACCATTTATTTACATGTAGCACTGGCCTAAACACTCGACCTTACATTTTTGAGAACCCGATTTATTTCTCAGATTTTCCTTATAGCATACAATATCCTGGATGACATGAGGATTTGCACCATATATAGTGATTCCAATTATTCTATGCTTGAATAGGACCCAGTTTACATTCTATTTAGTACCTATGTTAATCCTTATGCAATTTCATATATAAAATTTATGGATACCATCAAGATTTTGATCATGTCATTCATAAATATCATATAATATTAATATTACATCACTCTTCTTTCATTACAAAATGATTTTAATCCTTTTCCATACTCTAAAATTGAAATATGGTTTTATTTGTTTGTACCTTAATTGTTTACATTATATTCAATTTCATTTAGCTATTGGAGAATAAAATTTTCATTTCCACTAAGCTGCTTCCTCCTCATGAATTAAGAACATTAACTATCCACCAGTAGTAGCAGGCCGACTTGTTGAGAGTCAGTGTAGAATCTAATGATGTGGGAGTGACAGGGAATCACAGTGTGCACAAATACGTTCCTGTTTACCAAAATCTCTGAAAACAAGTCACCTGACAGAAATGGCAAAATGATATAATATGCTCTCCAGTTCAAGTTTATAACTGTGAAAGTGATTTATTGCTACTAGATCTCATGCCTAGTCACACCCGGGGAAACCCATTAACATCGAGGAAAAGTACTCAACATTATTTTTTCAATTCTGCTTTCTATTTCAGAGAAAAGAATAGTTACTAGAAAATCCATGAAATGATTCAAATGGCAATCTGGAATCATGTAGATGCATAATAAATTAATGACCATTATAGCAAATCTATATGGATTCACAAAATCTTGGAAGAAGATGAAGTAAGATAATTCTGTGAATGGCTCAATATAATTTTGAAGTATTTACTTTAGTATTTTAAAATATGGGGTAAATTTATTGCCAGGTCTTTCAATGTGACATGTCTAGCTGAGTTGATCAGTTTATAATCCTTACATATAATGCTACAGCTGCCAGAAACCTAGCAGTACTGTGTCCCTTTTTTCCTAGTCTCTAGTATGGATAAGTGGTACTCAAAATGTGGTTCAGCACCAGCTGGGAACTTCTTAGAAAGGCAAATTGTCCATCTTGTCTTTACAACAAGCATTCCCAGTGTCCTTATGTACACTAACATTTGAAAGCCACAGCCATATGTGATATAAGGGAGATTATTTACACAATTTATTAGGCTGTGATACCCCTTTTAAAATTAAACACTTTTAAAAACTTCCTTAATTTAAGAGGTAACATTAAAAAAACACATGTTACCTCAATCTTTACAATTTTTTCAGAATAGTATATGCTAATAATAAATGAAATGTCACAAACACAATAAAATCTAAAAGCTACTGAGATTCTATGGGCCAATAAGGATTAGAATCCACACTTTATCTCCATCAATTCAGCTTAAATAAATACCCTGTCCGACGCTTTACTGACTGCTATGTAGCGGTAGACATTCTTGGTGCTTCCCCCATTAAATGTTATACCTGCTTACCATCTTAGACAACGTCACAACTCTTGAAAAAGCCATGAGGGCTACTTGGAGAAATTATAGGTGCAGAAATAAAAGAGGAAAGAATACACACAGAGAACTGAACAAAGAGTTTTATGAGCACAGAGGAAAGTGTGAGAATGTGGGGGTGGGAATGTTGAAGATGCTGCTGCTGATATGGGTGCTGAGGGGGTCAGCACCAAGCTGTTATACACACATCCTGGGAAATGACTACCTGAAGCTTTTATGAGACCAAGAGACCCACTGGAACTATTGATATTCTCCATTCAAGGCAGCATAGATGTCTGAAAACCAAAAAGTGCAAAGCCCCAAGGACAGAACCAAGGTTGACAGTTCCAAAGTTGATGGAAATGTCATTCAAAATTGCCCTTTCATTCTCTTTCATTGTGTGACCAGGCTAATGGTATATTGATAAAAACCCACATGCTTGACCCTTATGCTGGTAACTATACAAACAATTTTGACTCATTATACTACTTCACAATTTGGTTTTTAATAATTTACTACTGCCATACAACACCAAATGCAGATTATTCATAAAATATACAATTAACTAATCATACGTTTCCCTTTCTCATTAATTATTTTTTATTTGACTAGATGGAAATTTAAAAATCCTCACAATAAAATACGGAAGTAGACTGCTTATTTATGACATGCATTCTAACAATCATGATTACTTCCAACAAACAGCAAAGGGGTTTTTTTCCACTTTGTCCTTTTAGTTCCAGTTTCTTATTTAGGAGAAACTGTAAACCTTAGCATAATTAATCACTATTCTTACCAATAAAACATACATTTTAAAATTGTAAATAATTTATATATAAAAAAGTAATAATTTTCAAGGTAAAGAAAGCAATCGAAAAGATACCATTCTTACCAAGTACAACACCAACCAGTGAGAAAACCAATTTCCTTTTAATTATTTGTCTAATTGTTAAATGATGCTGCCAATTGAAATATTTGAAACTAGCAGACTTCATAATTATCTCACTAATACATAAAGTCAATTTTAAGAGGAATCTTACATATCTGTTTAGTTCCAAATTTGTTTGTGATAAATATGATGCAAGCATTTAAGTAACATATTTGGAGTAGAAGGCCACTATTGACATTTAAAGAATTCATTAGAAATATTTCAAGCATTTCTTAAAATTTTCAATATGATGGTATAATTAATAACCTCGCAGGGGAAACTAAGTCTTAGAAAAGTTCTAATGAAACCCATGTTTTTGGACTTAACATACATACTCTTTTCATTTATATGACAAATTTAAAAATACATTGATGAAATGTAATTTGTGAAACTGAGACCTAACCATATAATTCTATATACACATTTGCTATTTTATACATTAAAGTTAAGGTACAAAATTGTTGACATATTTTGGATATATTTTATGCTTCTCTATTCTCACAGTACTACATACTACTACACAGCACTCATACTACTACATAGTATTGAAAATTTCCTCTGGTAATACTACAGAGTTGTTCGAATATTTTTCGAGAAAAATATCCAGGGTTCATTTATAATAATGTCAGAAAATATAATTCATACAATAATGTGCAAGAGGTATACTATTACATCCAAATACATGTTTTAGGAACCTATTCATAATTATAATTTCTCCTAATAAAGTACCGTCTCATCTTAATTGTCTCAAATAGAATGTAAAATAATTCAAACAAACCTATAGTCCATGCAGGTTTTACAACTATAGCTATTATGACTTATCTGATAGCAAACAATTCACTTAAATCAGCTTATAGTCACAGTACTAGAAATATTGCAGAGGTACTAATAAATTTGCACCCCAGCCAGTGAAAATCCCCCCACAGAGTAATGTAAATGCATAAACAAAAGAACTTGATGCAAATAAGTAGGCCTGGATGCACTGAAAAAATACCCACTGTCATCATGAACAGAGGGGTGATACCACAGTGACAAACAAAACAACCATTTTAAAATATATTTCATTTAGGTTGTTTTTAAATAATGAGTCTATTCTAGAAAAAAAAAAAACATTTTACTTAACATAACTGTACAATCATCATAATTTCACAAGGCGCAAAGACCAAAATATTTACAGAAATTGAACATAATCTATCAAAGAAAAATAACTCTTGGGAATCCTAGAGGTCCTTTCCCTCTCCTGAATCCTTCACCTTCCTTCACCAGTCTTTGCTAAGGAATTTTAATACAAAACTACAAAACAGGGGCGCCAGAACGCTGAAGACAGCGACGCCTTTTTTCCTATCTGGGTCCTTGTTCTTTACAATATGGAAATAGACTTACATGTGGGTCCTTGAACTGTGAGATGTACTACTAGGTTAAGAATGTCATCTTTCTTCATTCTCATTGTATGACTGGTGACCCTGTTTGTGTCATATTACAGTCATCTCAAAACATTACTTACTTAAATGTTGACCTAAAGCAGTTACTGAAAATCAAACATGTATTTGGCAGTTAATGTGAGTGGACAAGAAAATAGAAATTCATTCTACCACTCACACATTCCTTCATTATTTATTGACTGGAATTTCCACTATTTATTAATGGCTGTTGTGTGTCTAGCATTAGAAAAACGCAAATAACATCACCTGCTCTGACGCTTTGTTTTGGGTAGTCAGTAATAAAGGATGAAAGCAGCACACTGACATTTTACTTGAGGCCGCATAGATGTATGTGGAACTGTGTTTTATTTACACTGAATTCTCTGAGGACAGTATGTCTACACATCTAATATATTTATATTATTTCAATTATCAACATACAAACATATACAAGATTTCAGGGTACACAATTTGAAAATTGTGACTGTCCCCTTATTTATGATACTCATGTGAAGTAAGTAGTGATAACATGTGGGGAAGGTAAAGGCATTTATAAAACATGCTGTAAAATTAATCACGCTGCTGCTATTATCCTCTCTGATGAAATAATCACATTAAATAGAGAAGTGACATGACAGGCTGAAACGCGCAGTGTATGCTCCTGCCACACCTCTCCTCCTTAGCATATGTTCACCCTACCGTTTCCCGTCCTCCTAGCGTTAGTATTCACTGTGGAAGGCCTCTCCCACTCTCCCCACTGAAAGAGGCAAATCTTACTGAAGTTCAGCAGAAGCTTACTAACTAGAGAGAAAAACAAAACAAACATCACAAGGATCTCCGAAAAGATGACTGCTTGTATTTCCTTCATGAAGAAGTGAGGAGGGGGTCACATTTATGTGCAACAGGCAACCAAAGCAGTGCAAGCTAAATGAACTCATGATCTTTAAATTATTTTCTGATCCTCTGAAGAATTAGGGATTCTGTTCATTCAGCCACCTCAACTCCATACCTCATCTTAGGTTCCTGTAACCTAAACATCAATTACCTCACCTTACGGAGCACTGGGTCCCAAAGTCCCTCTAGCTCTAGGACCAAGGGGACCGGGAAGGAGAGGGAACAGAACGAGGGAGGGAAGCGCACAAGGGACTACGGTGATGATGCCTGGGTGAACGGGCGTGTAAATTCTAAGGGGACGACACCTGGGAAAATAAAGCAAACATTGTACAAAAATGAACAATGATGTAGAAAATATATACCAAAATTTTTTTAAAAAAAGAAAAGAAAGAAATTGCAAGGTGTCTTGTTAATCAGGCAGGTAAAGCTCCAGGGGTTCTCTGATAGGTGTGCTTTCGCTGTGTGTTACTGCTACCATTAGACTTGATTGCCATTTAAATGCAAGTTTTCAGTTACTTGACTGAGGGTAATATGTTCTAGTTTCTCATTTGGCTTCCTTATTTTGCCATTTTATACTTTTGTTTAACATCTTTGCCTGCTTCTTTTAAGGGTAAGAGAAGTGTAGTTGGGGGACATTTGCTTCAATGTGGTAATTAAACACTGCTTTTACATTTAAATTGTTGGCCTTTAATTCATTTTAAGGTGTTCAAATGGTATTCATTTAATTTGTTGTTTAAAATAATTTCTTCTGTCTCTGTTAAAACTTTAATGTGCTTTCCTTGTTTTTTTACTTTGTTGATTTAATGCCCCAATACTATAAATTATACACACAGAGACATGCATATTTGAAAATAGAGAAAAGAATAAAGAATGCAGCTTCTGGAATATCAATATGTTACATTCTTTTTTTTTTTTTTTTTTTTTTTAAGAAACTGCTTTGAAATACCTAAACCAAATACTGCTATCCTTTCCACACATCCAGTCCATTGTGATAGCCAGTGTCCGGGAAGCTTCGGTACTTGTTCCCCTGCCTGGATCTATGTAACCAACAGAATGTTGCAGAAATGATAGTCTGACTCCTGATGCTAGGTCCTCAAAAGCTTTACCCTGCTACCTACCTTCTTGAATAACTTGCTCTGGGGCAGGGTGTCGCAACCTCCCAACTACTGACATTTGGCACAGGAGAACTCTGTTTGAGGAGCGCGTCCAGTAACCTGGTCTCTGATCACTAGAGGTTTGCAGCACTTCCACCCAGGGGCAGCAACCAAGAGCATCTCCAGGCAGAGTTGAAAGACTCCTGGGGTACAAGATCACCTCCAAGGACAACAACTGTCATGTGGTGAGGATATGCAAACAGCCATGGAGGGGGCTGCCTAGCAAGGGACTGTGGCCTCCTGCCCACAGTTAGCACTGACTTTTACTTCTGGAGAGCCACTCTGGAGATGGGTAAGCCAGCACCCTCAAGCCTGAATGACCGCAGCTGCAGGTGAGCTGACCCCAGAACCTGTGTGAGATAAGTTTTTATTATCTAAAACAACTAAACTTGGGGAGATTTTGTTAAGCAGCAATAACTAACCCATACTTTATGACAGAAGTATAGCCAATATACACCAAGTTTTATGTGATTCCAAAGCATTTTTTTAAAAAAAATCAGTCTCATTCTGACTCCTAGGAAAACACCTGTTTCTCTTTCATTAACCTAATGCATGAATACATTCATGCATCATTCTGTTTTGTGTACTTCTACAAAGCTAGATGTCTTCTTTTTCCCCCACATTTTCTTTTCCTTTTTTAGTATTTCCTCTTCCTTGTAAATTTAACATCTCTAACTTAGCTTCTAAGACCTTAATTTTAAATTGACTCCCTAACCTCTACATTTGCAACATGTTCTAAAAATATACTGTATATAGTTTCTATATATTAGAAGAATGTCATGAGATGATCTTTAGAAGCTCATAATATCAAATGAAAACCCACTCAAAGAAATTCTGCAGAATAATTTTTTCTAAAAATACTTGAAAAGAGGGAAAATAAGAGGAATACAAGAGTCAACAATATTTTATAACAATAGTTACAACATTGCCTGCTATAAAATATGTGGTATTACAGGGCCTCCCTGGTGGCGCAGTGGCTGAGCGCTGTGCTGTGGAGCTGTCGGCAGCAGCGACGCGAGTTCGACGCCCAGCCAGGGAGAATCCCACATGGCACTGCGGACCTCTCCTGCCTCGTCCGCTGCTCCCCTCAGCAGTGTACTTCTGATCTGCCTGTTCTGCTCCCCGCTCTGTCTCTGGTGAACCCTCTCGCCGCCCCACACATCTGGCCTGTACCCCAGCTTGTATGTGTAAATAAATGAATCTTTAAAAAAAAAATGTGGTATTACAGATTCAACTGTTTAATCTCTGATCTCTAGACAAGATCAAATTCCTATTAATAAATGGCTATTTTTCTTGTGGTGTCCAATACATCTGAATGAATGCTATTACTTTTAATGATTAAAAGAAAAGAGAGCATAGAGCAGTAAGAACTGATGTTCTTCTCATTAACCTCTGCATGTAATCCAGAAGTCTTAAGAAACTGCTTTAGAGAAGTTAAAGAAATGGTCATTCCATGTTCAAGAACATGTTTTTTTGGCTTCGCCTGATTCATAATTAAAAAAGCACTTGTCACTGTTACTTTCCTGTTAGTTTCACTTGAGGGTAAGTGGGAAGAACAATCAAGAAGAGCACAAGGGACTATGGGGACAGTTCAAGGATGAATTGGTGGTGGGAATTTTGCAGGGAATACACAATAATATAAAAGATATAATTAAAAATATATGTATTAAAATTAAAATAAACAGAAAAAAAAGAAATACAAAATTATCAAGTGATGGGATGGATTTGCAAAAAAATTAAGTAGAAGCTATCAGAGCAATACAGCCTCGCCAAACAAGTTCTAAGGTAAAAAGGTCACACTGATCAAATTCTACCACTACTTCTATGTTGGGGATGGTACACCTACATGCACCTGAGTGTACAAAAATGAGCCCAGCAACCTTTCTATAAAATCTACAAAAGGAATTAATATCAAGGACAGTAGAACAAACACTGCCAATACGAAAGAGGGCCACTGGAGTCACATGAAGGACAGGTATTCAGGGGGTAATGCTCATGAAAATGTTAACAGAATGAATTTATTTTGTAACGAAACAAGCAAAATCAAATACTTTGAAAGGTCTTCAGGGTTATAAAACTCTTTCAAAAAACATAAGGTTCTTTTAGGGATTAAACTTTTTCTAGCGTCTAGGACAAGAATGGTCTGATTATAAGTAGATAGACCATCTTTAGACAGCTTTAAACTGGGAGAAAGGAGAAGTAATAGTAATAATTCCAATTAATTAAATCAAATCCCTTATTTCCAATGCCCACACACAAGCATATACACATTCTAATGGACACAAATCCCCAACGGCCTGGTGCACTCACTGTGACTTATTAATGATTAATAACACAATCACAATCCACTGGTGTATCAGTGTGGTCTTAAGAAGCCTGACTAAAGGCTACAATTGTCTAAGGCAGAGAAACTTGGAGAAGAATAGACATCTGCGTGAGCATTTATAGTGGATTTGAATGTGAATGAGACACGAGACAGGAAAAGATTAGGGCAAACTAAGGTACTACTAAATATAACAAATACAACACTGTATTTCATTTTATTGTATTAGTCATTTTCCTGAATTGTTGTTGGCAAAATAGTCAGGTTTTAAAATATTCAAGAAGCCTTTACTCTTTACTCATGCTCTGAATACTCTCACTCTTTGTGGTTCAACTTTTTGAGGATAGACATTAGTATATTATTTGCCTAATTTATGTACCAATGTCTAACTTATCCCCCATATGTCTTTAATATAAAATACTATTAACTTATAAATGCTAATTGCATGGATAGTGAAATTTAATCAGTAACTAACCTTTAACAAATTATAAATTCTTTCTATTGCTTTCTCATAACGTGTCTTAAAATTTCTTTACATCTCCATACAATGCAAATGCTGCTCTGTCTAGTGAGTAACAGGACAGGAGCATATGCACTGCAGTAACATCTCCCTCCAACTTTTCAATCTCGTTAAATGAATTCTTTTTATGACTTGAATTTCATCATTGTTCCCAGTCTTCAGAGCTTTGTTGCCTTTTCTTCTTGCTTTCCCTTTCTAGCTGAAGGTTTGACATCTCTGGGACTCACTGCTTTCCACTCAAAGATGTCAGCTAACAGAGCCATTGTCAAGAACTCCTTAGCGACAGGCTCCCTATTAACTGAACTTGGAACTTTCCAAGTCCAGTGCATCCAAACTACAACTCTCTTCACTCCATTCATTTAGACAAAGAGGGGCAGTCATTGAAGACAAAGGGTAAAAAGCCAAAAATAAGTTAAAAATAAAATTTAAATGCAAAACTCACTTCTCCAGCTCCCACTCGCTTTAACCAAGTGTAATTCTCACCCTTCAGAATAAGCAGCATAAGCAGTTTTCCTTTCTGATAAAAAGCTAGAAGACTGTCCGCCTGTCCTGCTTTTACTTTTGTCCTCATATGGTTCATTCTTTAATTTGTTCCACAGAATCTTTCAGGCATTATTCCCAACAGTGCTAGACAAAGAATTTTTATTTCAGTTGGTAAGGATTACTCAAACACCAAATGTTAGACCTGTTTAAAGCTATGTAATTTGCTAGGAAATCGCAATACTTAAAGAAATATCATTGACTTTAGTCTAAAAAAGTGTCATGAAAGAAGCTCCTTTGGAAGTAAAACTGGATTTCATTTAGTCTGTATTATTTAGACCAAATTCTTTGTTACAAATGCAACTGATTCAATAGTCTAGGTCTAAGATCTGAATTTTGGATCTTAGAGTTTGAACTGAATTGCAATTTCAGAGTTCAAAGTGGTGGATACCCACACCACTTTTTCTCCCTGAAGTTTCTGAAAACACAACAATGTATTAAGGGTATCAGTTCTTGGAGGACTAAATTCTATAAAATATGTTACTTGGAATTAGATGGCCTTTGCTAAAAATAACTTAAAAGATTATTTTCCCTACCAAGGTATTCACCAAAAGCAGTTATTTTCCAAATACGATTAACTTACACTTTTTTCTTTTGCCTTTCTCCTCACAAAATTAACCTAGTAGAAAGTGAGTAAAGGAAATGGCATGGAACATGTCTAATCAACTAGAGGAATTATATGCTTTTTAACCTGGGAACTTAGCTCCAAAAGAAATGATGATTTTTATCAACACACAAAAATCAGTAGACTTCCTATAAACAAACACCCAATCTGAAGAAGAAGAAACTAAGAAATCCATCCCCTTTACAACTGAAACAAAAAAAATCAAACACCCAGGAATAAACCTAACAAAAGAGGTGAAGGATTTATACAAAGAAAACTATAAAACAGTGTTAAAAGAAATAGAAGAGGACATAAAGAAATGGAAAGACATCCCTTGCTCATGAATTGAAAGAATCAACATTATCAAAATGGCCATTCTACCAAAAGCAATTTACAGATTCAATGGTATCCCGATAAAATTTTCAATGACATTCTTCAAATAAATAGAAAAAAATATTGATGAAATTCATATAGAACCACAAAAAAAACATAGCTATATCTCTCTTCACTAAAAAGAAAACGGAGATATTACACTCCCTGATTTCAAACTATACTACAAAGCCATAGTAATTAAAACAGCATGGTACTGGAGCAAAAAGAGACACACAGACCAATGGAATTGAATAAAAACCCCAGAAATAAATCCACATATCTATGGACAACTAATCTTTGACAAAGGGGGAAAGAATATGCAATGGAACAATGTCAGTTTGTTCAATAAAGGCTGCTGGGAAAACTGGACTGCTGCTTGCAAAAAAATAAAGCTAGACTACTACCTCACACCATGCACAAAAACTAACTCAAAATGGATAAAGGACCTGAATGTAAGACCTGAAACCATAAAATATATGGAAGAAAATATAGGCAAAACACTATATGACATACACCTCAGTAAAATCTTTGAAGACATATCCCAAAGTGAAGACAGTGAAGGAAAAGATAAATAGCTAGGATTACATCAAATTAAAAAGCTTCTGTACAGCAAAAGAGACTTTAAACAAAACAAACAGACACCCGACTGACTGGGAGAAAATTTTGCACACAATACAACTGATAAGGGACTAATCACAAAAATCTACAAAGAGCTCACATGACTCAACAAAAGCAAAGTCAACAATCCAGTCAAAAAAATGGGCGGAAGAGCTAAAAAGACACTTCTCCAAAGAGGAAATGCAAATGGCAAACAGATATATGAAAAAATGTTCAGCATCACTTATAATCAGGGAAATGCAAATCAAAACCACAATGAGATACCTCCTCACACCAGTAAGAATGGCACACATTAAAAATAACAGGCAACAACAAATGTTGGCAAGGATGTGGAGAAAAAGAAACTCTCCTACACTGCTGGTGGTAATGCAAACTGGTCCAATCACTATGGAAAGCCACATGGCGGTTCCTCAAACTGCTAAAAATGGAGCTTCCATTCAGCCTAGTAATACCACTTCTGGAAATCTACTCTAAGGACACAAAAACACTAATCCAAAAGGATACATGCACCCCTATGTTTATTGCAGCACTGTTCACAATAGCTAAGATATGGAAACAACCCAGATGCCCAAAAATAGATGACTGGATCAAGAAGATGTGGTACATATACACAATGGAATGCTATTCAGCAATCAAAAAAGATTAGCACATGCAATTTGCAGCAACATGGGTGAAACTAGAAGGGATCATGCTAAGTAAAATAAACCAGAAAGAAAGAGAAAAATATCGAATGGTTTCACTTACAGCAGGAATATAGGGGAACCAAATGAGAGAGACATTTAGTGAGGGAGGGGGAGGATAATGGCTCAAAACAGGGGAGAAAAGAGACCAAGGGACTATGGTGATGGTTCACGGGTGAATCGGTGGTGGGTAACCTATGTGGAATACACTATAATGTAAAAGACATAAATAATAACTTTAAAATGTTGATTTTATCATGAAAATGGCTAGTTTCCAAAGAATAAATATATCTTCATAGTCCTATACACTTCTGGTTGCATAAATATTTAGTAATCAGTTAAATATTATAAAAAATAGAAAAGTACATTTAATAAGTTCAGTAATCTAAAATCTAGTAAGTAATTTGAATACTTTTCTATCTGAACATTTAATACTGATTTTCTAATAATAATCTCTTTATGCCATATCTAATTTTATTTTACAAATTATTGTATTATAATGAGAATATGAGATACCTTAGTCCCATTTTATAAGCTAAGTTTAGAGATATTCAGAGACCTGCCAAGAGTCGCACCTTTATTAACTATGGACTTGAACCCAAGTCGATGGGTTTATTCCTTCGCAACTTTCAGAGCTGCCTACCTATCACCTAAATGCCTATGTGCAAAAGGATTGCTAGGTAACATTTTTTTTTTAAATCAGTGTAACACCTAGAATAGGCAACAATTTATTTGAAAAATCAGAGTAACACACAGAATTAAGTTATATCTGCTTAATTCTGAAGATATTGTTATACCCCCTTATGATAGGGATTATGCAGAGCTCAACCTGAGTAATATTTGTCTAGATTCTTGTAAAATTCTTATAATTCCAAATTATGAATTTTTTCACAAAGTAGCTACAAGTAAACTCCAAATGTATTCATAAATCTAATGTTACATAGAAATCGTAAACAGTTCAACTTTCTCAACACTACTATTTGATTGGGCATATTTTGTTTCAACTTAAAACTGTGTGTGTGTGTGTGTGTGTGTGTGTCTGTCCAATCTGTCCAATCATTTAAAAAATATGTCCAATCATTTAAAGAGGAACCAATATCGTAAGAAATGAAGGAGAAGAAAAGACTTTTAGCTTACCTACTAACCTGACCAAAGGCTATGAATCCATCCCAAGTATATTTCAAATGAGTTGTGTCAAAGGTTACCTACAGGGCATTTTACAGTGGTATATGACTGATGGCTACAAAATCTCCTTTTATTTTAATGATAACCTCAACAGAGTCATTAAGGCATTCATTGTCCTCATCAGGGTGATCAGGAGAGAACTAATATATTTAAAAAATTCTAAGGGGTGAGATTATTTATATAGCTTGTCAGCTGAGGCCAGTTTTTATGTTGCGCCCTAGAGACAAATTTTTTTCCCCCTCAACATATTGAAGACGCTTAACTTGATTTTAGATTCTGCCTATAGTTATTAAGATATTAAATTCAAGGTATAGGCCAAAGAAAATTCAATAAAGATGAAAAGGCTTAGACTGAGCATCAGGTAAGAGTCTGATTTTAATTATAATGATCTCAAATTTGTATTAAAGCTCTCACTGCACAGTGATTCTTAAGTGTCTGTCTTGTGTTAAACATGTCATGAAGTGTGAGGAATAGCAGGACTGACTTACCAGATACTCATTTAAGAAACAGTCAATTAAAATAATTAATGTGTATGAAACTCAGCTGTAATGCCTCATGTTTAATTTTTCCCAATCCATAACATTAAAAGAATACATTTCAGAGACTAAATGGCATAAAGGAATTCATATAGAAACTATAAAGATATCATTACCTAAGAGTTTTG
Source organism: Scalopus aquaticus (assembly GCA_004024925.1). Taxonomy (NCBI): domain Eukaryota; kingdom Metazoa; phylum Chordata; class Mammalia; order Eulipotyphla; family Talpidae; genus Scalopus; species Scalopus aquaticus. The sequence goes on from PVIJ01000789.1 coordinate 181,682, forward strand.
ACCTTATCTTTTAGACTGAACTAAGGAGAGAGAATGACCTCAGATTAGACCTTAGTTTGACTACTGCTTTGGGTCACTAAATTGCTAAATAAAAAGAATCTACATTCATGATTATTGTAGTTAGGGGTGTATTACAACTACTGTCTATATGTATAATATCCATTAATATTTATACCTGTAATAAAAAAAAAATATTTGAGTATATATAGCTGGGAGATTTCTCTGCCATATTTGAGCTAGGTTGTTTGGCACAGAGAAAGAAAATCTTACAAAAATAAGAGAGGTAAACAAATGAACACTGGCCCCCAGTGGCGTTACTTGAGCTGTCAACAATATAAAAATAGTCAATAATAATATAAATCCAAACCATTCAATTCATCGTTCATGTAATTCTTCAGCATAGTAAGGGAGGGCATTTGCTGACGTGTATTCATACGAAACTAACTCACGTGGCTAGTGTATTAGTCACAATACAAATTGATTACTTTATACCTGAACATAATATTGCTGAGTTTTTAGAGCTATCTTTTTTCCAATTTCAACATACCTGCAAAAGCAAATTTCAAGAGAATCAGGGCAAAAGTAAGTAAATAATGAGCACTTCATTAGCCCATCATTAAGTGCTGGCAAGTTACACATGCTTTACTACATGTCTACTCCTGCAAAAGATCACAAAGTTCATTTCCCTAACTCCAGTGCATTTCACCTAGGGTCACAGGATAAATGTGACACATCTGAGTGTTAGGTTCCATCATCTTTCAATGCACTTTTTTTTCTCATAGTGCAACCGCCTTGTTTTAGTTTTTATTGGTACAATCTTATTCTGCTTATGGTACAGTGATGTTATCCAATCATCCAAGTGGCTGGCCTTTGATGCTTCCATATAAGGGTCTCAAACTTAGTCTGTTTGAGTAACTGAGAGAAGCATCCTCAGAGTCCGTGGTGATGCACACAGCCAGGTTCACTATCCCAACTTCACCCCCTGACTCCCTGAATTGAAGCTAGGGTGAAGCTGAGCCGCTACACTGATCTTAAAACAGGGAACACGGGTCTATCTGCCTCTCTTCCTCCACATCCCCCTTCCTCCAAACTGTACCTTGGCTCAGTTGATGCCATTTGCAGGTATAAAAGACTCCAGTTGAAGACATGTTGACCAATAATTCTTTTTTCCTTTTCTTAATCTATGTAAGTAAGGCCTTCCAATTTTAGTTCCAGGGTATGACATTCTGAAGCATGCTTGCCTAAGGACTCAGGACTGGGTCATACCCACTTCCTCCCTGTTTCAAGTCCTGTGTGTGAACATAGTATCTGGGCTTGCTTCAAAGACTGCTTATTTGCTTGTTTGCTTACTCTTTTTAACAGAACTAGAGCAATGAATGATTACATGTCAACTATTATGCTTGGGCAACAAGGATGAATCAACTAAAATCCCTCTCCTCCCTGGACTCAGAGTCATATAAGGAAAGATAAGTGCTATCAAGTGTGATGGGGTGCATTGATAACACACAAGGAATATGAATTTACACAGTGCAGTCAATATGGCGGAACAGCCAACTCTTACAGAGGTAACAGCTGAGATACCTCTTCTGAGTAGGAGAAAGCGACAGATTTGAGAAAAAGCAAAATGGAGAAGGCAAACACAATTCAGACAGGCAGGATAGCACAAATATAGAAAGAATGAGGTAAAATAGCATGAAATATGAGAGAATGACTCTGTTTGCACAAAGTGATGGGGATGGTGGAAAGGCAGAGTAACAAATTAGACTAGTAAGATAGGTGGGGCTAGATCATAGAACATCATGGCTAGGAGGTTAGACTTTATCCTTTGAAATTTTCACTCTTCTTAAGTTCACTCTCAAATATCTAGAGATCCAATATAGGCAAGCTTACGTCTTTCTTAAATGTAAAATGATCCAGCCCCAATGGAAAGCAGTGTGGAGGTTCCTCAAAAGACTAAAAATGGATCCACCATATGACCCAGCAATTCCACTCCTAGGAATCTACCCAAGGAACACAAAAACACTAATTTGAAAGGAAACCTGAACTCCTATTTTTATTGCAGCACCATTTACAGTAGCCACTACATGTAACAAACTAATTTCTCCAGAACAAATAATGGATATCAAGATGGTGTGGCATATTTACACAATGGGATACTACTCAGCAACCAAAAGTAATAAACTCATGCCACTTGTGGCAACATGGATGTTTGTGGCTCCAAAAGGGATTATGCTAAACAAAATAAGCCAAAAGGAGAAAAACAAATGCTGGATGGTTTCACTTACATGTGGAATACAGAGACACCAAATCAAGGGTCAGGTAAAGGCAAACCTTAAAACCAATCCTCCAAAGCCAATCATAGATCTGAAGCATCAAGGAGAGAAGGGGAGATGGAGGCAGAGGGGTAAGAACAGGAGTGGGCTGAGCATAATGGACTATGATGGGACACTATGGGTGTTCTTGTGGTGGGAGATTCACGGTGACCACATCTGAGAGAGGAAATCCTATACTGTCAAGCAATTAAAAAGGATGGTGAAACAATGGTACTTTATTAAAAATACATAAAAGTCATATGAAATCCCACTCTCTCTTCTTTCATCCTTATGTCTTTGCAAAGGCTATTTCTTCTTCCTTTAAACACAAGTGACACATCTTCTGGAAGGCTGTCCTTATGCTCCGATCTCTCCCCAGGCTGTGCTCTTTATTTTCCTCCATTATTATGCTTTGACCAGTTCTCAGCCCATAGTATTTTCATTGTCAAGTAATTTGCTGTTTTCCCCATTCTACTGCACAGGGTATTATTATTTTTTTTAAATTGTACTCATTGTTCAGCATATTAAAGGTGCTTAAAAGGTTTAATGAAGAAATCTCAATACTGTTAGACATTTTCTAAGTTTCTCTAGAAATCTCACCTATGAATAACACAGTCACTACAGGATTTTTAAAATTACATAAACCAATGAAGAAAAATATGGCAGTAAAATAGAGTTGTAGAATACAAACATTTAATCTAGCAAACATTTATTGAGTGCTTATTATGAGCCAGACCCTTAAAATTCAGTGGTATACGAAGTGTTTCTAATATGATCAATCTTATAGAATTGATCTTTCCTTCACTTAGTTTGATGTAAATTCATAAATTATAGTCCTAGATATAACAGATCAGAATTTTAGCCCACTGCAACTCTATGAATGCTAATAGAAGATGTGCTAATCCAAGACAAAAAGGAACCAAAGGTTCTCTTATTATTGGATCGGAACCATCATTTAAAAAAGATGTGACGACACTATTTGCCTTAAAAATTGGCATTAAAAGGTCCATCATTTGACCCAAAATTCTTGTCTTGCCCTGTATTTATGTACAGTTGACCTGAATATTGAGCTCCTGCCAACTTAAAATGAAACTCTGATCCTCAAAAAGTTGCACAGAAAAGTACAGATAACACAAATCTGTACCTATTTAAGGACATTCCCATTGCTGCCATAATGTCTTTATACATCATAACAGTATTTTTTTTCTTATTTTATTTTAAGTGCTACTAGAAATACCACAAGAGAAAAAATTTTGCAACATTTCATCCTTTCTATTTTCGGTCTCAATTTCTTTTTTTCCAAACTATCTACACTGCCAAAATTTATAAAAATTGCAAACAAACCATAACAGCACAAATTATATAATAAATTAGAAAAAAATGAAATTTGTGTTATTGACTCAATTTCAATGACAGTCTCATACAGAATGTCAGTACTGATAATTGGTCTTACAAAACACTACAACAGAGTTTCAACAAATTCATTTTGTGGTTTTATGAAAACGGGGTTAAAAGTCTTTTCTGGTATTGGAAGACAATTTGGGGAAAGCAGAATTTTTAACTATGAGTATTCATTTTATTTTGTAATAGTAAATCTGTACAACGGACAGTCTGCTTTATTTTCTTTAAAGATCTCATATTTATTCTTTTGGAAAACTAAAATCACAAAAGATATTTTTTAAGTCTGTTGGATTCTAAAAAATTTACCCAATGGAATCAGCACTCATAGCTATAAGCACAACTGCTAACAGTTCTGGGATATGGCAACAGGGGGCCCTTCAGTTTATAAGCAGGAGCGTGTAATTCTAGAAACTTCCAATCATTTCATCTACAAGGAAGTCCAGGACTAGGAAGGGACACAGTTTCTTCCTTGAGAACCTTAGAACATGAGTACGTGATTTAGATTTAGGTAAGCTGATAGCTATTCATCTTTAGATATTTTCTAAGCAGGGATTTCCTTAATAAGCGCTTAAAGTCCTCAATATGCTGAACCATTAAGAATGTATTTTCCTACACCTGAAATCTACAGAATGTGGTAAACTAATGTCACCTCAATTAAAAAAAAAGTCTTTCAAATTTAATATTTCTAAAATTAAAATTTCAATGTGCAAAATTCTTATTTCAGTATAATTTTTTTTTAATATATATTCCAGTAAAAGAAGTTATAAAGTTATATCCTACTTCCCTTCCCTAAAATTAATCAGTATTTCCCTCAAATAAGTTAAATACTATTCTGTGTCTCCTATGTTCTAATGTAAGATACATGAAGTAAGGAATATGTGTTTGCAAATTCCTCCAATCTTAATAAGCAACCCCCTCAAAAAAAATTCAGTTGATGTGAACCACAAAACTCACTTTGCATGGTAGAAAACATGTTTTCTCCACATTTCAGTACTAATTAACACAATTTCTGGTCTTTGTTTTTAAAACCATAATTAAGAATGACCATTCTTCAATTGATTATTATAGTGAGAAACTACATGAATGACAAGGGGAAACCTTATTAAAAATTTTTGGAAGCCTCTGGATTAAAGGAATTTCATTTCTCCTTTAAGTTAACTTTGTGATTTAATCCTATTTCTATATTGTATGTGCATGAGAAAATATGAAAACAGGTATAACTAAAAAGTAATCTCATTTTAGAGAACTTAAAATAGATCGTAGAACTTTGGTAAAAACTCATTATCAGTAAAATAGGATTTTAATTACATCATGAATATATATAATATACTAATGGTTAAATAAAACATATAATGAACTTAATCACATCATTCATGGATGTTTACAGAAACAATGCAATATTTTTTAATGGGTGGCACTGCGTGTTTGTAACACAAGTGTGATTTTAGTAAAGTTCACAGCTAGGAAGAGCAGGAAGGAGAGGGGTAGGTGGAGTAAAGGGCAGAGAAGGGAGAGGGAGGGATTGATTTTGAAAGTTGTCTTTTCAAATATACTCAATTCAAGAGACTACAAGTTTATCTCAATGATAAAAATGATGCTATTTAGGGCCTCCCTGGTGGCGCGGCAGTTAAGCGCTGTGCTGTGGAGCTGTCGGCAGTGGCAACGTGACTTAGATGCCTAGCATGGGAGATTCCCACATGGCAATGCAGACCTCTCCTGCCTCGCCTGCTGCTCCCCTCAGCAGTGTACTTCCGTACATCTGCCTGTTCTGCTCCCCACTCTGTCTCTGGTGAGCCCTCTCACCGCCCCACACCTCTGGCGACCCCACACCTCCAGCCTATCCCTCAGCTTGTATGCAAAAATAAATAAATCTTTAAAAAAAATGATGCCATTTGTAATTTCAAAGCTACTTTGTTACAGTTGCTTTAGACTATAGCACATTTTTCAGTGATTTTTAAAAGATAGTCATATTTGGCAGACATGGTGAGATCACATTGGGTTTTGTATAAAAATTAAAAAAAAAAAAAAAACCTAAAGGCAAAAATGAGATTAATTGGAAATTAGGGTCTGTTTTTCTTATGTAGCCTGTTAAGTCTGCTCAAAAGTCATTGAGTAAATGAAGAGTTCCAAAACTCTTAAGAGCACTACCATGTAGCAATTACAATTTTATAAGGTACCTATTTTTAAAATCAATACTCTTATGTGTTAGTGCCAAAATAATCACTCCAAAAACTCAACCTTGAAATTTGCTTCTTACAGGTGATGACAGGTAATGTCAACGGAGTGTTTTCTTATACCACTAATGAAAAACTGAAAAATAAAACGATCTGAGGAAAAACCAGAAAGAGCCGAGGCTAAATCTGCGCTCCTGGCACCTGCTTGCTGTCCTCAGCACTCTATGTGATGGGCTCTTTCTGTTCACGTCCCTCACTGTGTCCGGAGCTACAGTCACTGCGCCACATGATGGCAGAGGTCTGTCTACACTGTTCATCAGTATCACACAGGTCCCAGGACACTGCCCTGGTGATTCATTGGCATCTATCTGCTGATTCAACTGCCGTGTCTCTCTAATAGCAAGGCCCAGTGCATATCTTCAGGGCTAAAATTTCAGAGTGTGTCTAAGGCAGCATTGTTAACAACTGACAACTGCTTACCGATTAATTGGCCCAGGGAAAGATAGAATACTTTGAGAGGAAGACAATGAGTAAATAATCATAACAGTTTAATTAGTGTGACAGAAAATGTTTCATTTCTCTTTCAAAATGAATATACTTAGAGTATAAGGCAAATCCCTTAACATGAAAAAGTCCTACATGACCTGGGTCTTTCTCATCCTCAACCTCATTTCTTATTATTCTCCCTCATTTTCAAGGCATCTCCGCTACCTGAGCCTTTTTGCTAACCCTTTTACTTGTCAACACATCTACATGGTAGGGTCCTTGAAACTCCTATTCATATTGTCGGGAACATCTTTTTCCTCACACCTTTGTGGGTACTTTCCTTTTTATAATTCAGGTCTCAGAGAGTCCTCCCCCTTTAAAGCTTTCTCAAGAAGGTACATACAGACATGCCTTCTTTCTCCCTAGGTATTCTTTCACCATGTTCTACTTTCTTCCTAGCACTTATCAATATGAAATCATCTGTTTAATTGTTCATAGTTTGTTTCTTCCCCTTTGACTACAAAACAATAGTGAGACCAACTGTTTTGCTCCTTGCTCTACTGGCTGTAGTTCTACTGCCTGGCAGGGGACTTGGCACATGATTGGCATAAATAAGCATTTGCTGACTCGGCGGATTGTAGATGTAAGCACATGAGACCACAGAATCAAAAGGGACAGTCCTTTGAAGAATGAGAAAAGAGCAGAGCTGAGAGATAGAAACCAATTCTATGTGCTATTGTGTGAGTTCCTGATTAAGCATACACGAAGTCAGAATGACTTTAAAAAAAACTCTTTTTTGCTTCATCTTTTTTAAATTGGGTTTTCTGTCTAGAAGCAACGAAAAGAGGGCTAACGAACACAATTATTCAGTGAAACCAAAAGCTGAAATCCTGGGAAAGTTAATTACAGTTCTATTTAAATAACAACATTGTGACATTAAGAATTCTTCTGAATAAAGTAACACCACCTCTTGCGGGGTGGGGGGGGGTGACTCCCTATCACTGGAGAAGAGTAGGTAGGGCAGGGGTCAAGTGACTGTGTGGCTGGGCTACTGTGCGTTGGACTAAATGTTTTCCTACTTAAGCTTCCATAATTCCATAAACAAAATGTCTGATACATTAGTCTGTTAAATAAATGAAGTTTTTGGATATTATGAGTTTTGAAGTTGGTGGTATTCAGCTCTTTAGTTTTCCAAGTTTTACATGTACATCTGTTTCATTACTTTGTTTTCTTTTCACTGACCATTTTTTAATATTAAAAAATTAATTTTTTTAAAAGCATTCTATTTATGCATAGAAGAACTGGGGTGTAGGCCAGAGGTGTTGGGGGATGAGAGGATTCACCAGAGACAGAGCAGGGAACAGAACAGGCAGATCTTCTGAAATACACTGTGGAGGGGGAACAGCAGGTGAGACAGGGGAGGTCTACTGTGCCATGTGGGAAGCTCCCTGGTTGGGAATTGAACTCAGGCCGCAGCTGTGATAGCTTGATACTGCTCAGACTTAGCCCCTATGTCACAAGGGAGGCCTCTAGAATGCTTTATCTGTTGATTAAATCTGTTGATTTTTCTCTAACAAATAAATACGCATGTATATTATTTTCCTATAACCTAAGAAGACATTAGTATTTGTTGTCATTTTAAAAACAAATCTATCCTCTGGGTTTATCTCTGTTAAAGAGTTAATAAAATGCATCCTATTTTACAAATAAGAAAAAAGTGTGAACAGAATGTTTTATTACAGAAAGGGAAATCAAATCTGAGGTTTAGAGAATCTCTGTTTTCAACTCTTGATTCAAGAAGTTTCTGTACAGGTTGAAGACTAAGCAGTGAAAGGGAACACTAATCAACAACCCACATGAGGCATTAATCAGCAACAAACGATAGAGAGTAAAAGATGAGGGGCCTGGGCAGTGGGGTGGGTGGATGGGTCATGCATCTGAGGACGTATGATCCTTTGCCTCTGAACAACATACAGTGCTGTTGGGGAAACATTTATCAAAACAAAATTAACAGGCAACTATAAATCAGAGACAGGGGAGCGGGAGGGAGGGGGATCAAAACAGGGCAGGAAGAGCACAGGGGACCATGGTGATGGCGCACAGGTGAACTGGGGGTGGGAAATCTACAGGGACTACACCTGAGAGGAGAAAGCAAACATTGTACAAAAAGGAAGAATGATGAAATATATATATATAGATTATATTTTTAAAAATAAAGTGAAAAAACAAAAACTTTCAGCTGATTGGAATTAGCTATGTCTCCTTCAAAGAGAGAGAACTCCAGGAGCTCATTTTGGCCTCCTTAGTCTCCGACAGAACAATGACTCAGCTAGTTCAGCCATGATTTCCACAGAGCTGTACTAGATACTCCCATCATTGAGACGTCCTTTCAGATCCTTTTTATTATATTACTTAGGCTTTAACCGCCTGGTTTTAAAATTACAATAAACACAGCTTTCTAGATGGCAAACTGCTTTGGATTGGACCAAGTTTGGAGAGCAAGATCCAGTTAAAAAATACGGGATGCGATGGCTCTCCCCGTGCTGGCCCGTGCTCAGCAGCCTCCTGCACAAAGTTTGCATAAAGAGCTCTGACGTGGCTCCTCAGAGCTGGCTACTGTGCTCAGGACAAAGCAAAATCCATAGACTGAGCCATACAGGCCAGGCCAGTTGATTTCAGAGGACAGACCTAAACACCTCTGCACAGTTTGCCCTTTAAAAAAAAAAATTGCTGAGACTGTAACTAGCCTATCTCTTTCATGTTTAATTTTTATTGTTTTTATGTCATAAATGTGGCCAACCACTCTCTTCCTGAGTCATAAGAATACATCACCAAATGACCTCCTTGGACATTTAGTACCAGCGAGCTGGGAGAGGCCTCTATTTAAGTACCTGGCTGTTTGAGATCCCTGTCAACTGAATACAGATGAAAAGGAAGGGTAGGCTCATCACAGGGACTCTGCTGATAACACTTCATTTAACGTGTTTCAAGTTAGCAACATGGGACCACAAAAAAGAAAACTATTTTCTTTAAAATGACAGGGCGACTGTTGTCTCCACTGTAAATATATCCCTCCCCCACGAAGTGATGATAATGATAATGGGTCGCATTTACAGTTCAACTCTATGGGGTGATTCTTGTCAAATGAATTCACCAGTTCACCTCTTGAGGATCTCAAAGACTCACAAAATTGTTATTTCAAAGATATTGAAATGGGGGGGGGGGGAGAAGGGTACTTAACAGCTCTTCAACGAAGCACAAAGCAGCTGTAAAGAGCAAGGTATTAGAGAGATTCTTGAATTTAATTGATATGCCAGACAGTGTTTAAAACCTAAGAAGAGAAAGTGGCCAGTTTTGAATATAGCTATAATTAGCTGAGGCTAACATCCCTTTATGTCCTGAAGTTTGAAGAGAAATGAAATCTACAGAAGTACCAGGTTCAACAGTTTCAGGAGGGATCAGCAATTTCATTTGATCTCACATATATAGGATGGCAGTTCCCTTCTTATCAACACTATTTCAGCACTGTGGATTACAGGCTGCTACACTCGGAGACAAGCTCCAGGCCTATGTTGTGAGTTAGATCTTGACTCGAAAATTTCTAATAAGTCAAATATATTATTCTAGGAACTTTTACATATTGGTAAGTATATCTCTAGCAAGTCCTATGACTTAAAAATTTTCATGGCCAGACAAAAAGTGGTAAGTATTGAAAGAAGTCAGCATTGCACTGAGTAGTACTTTTGAAACTTTTCATCACAGAAATACTCCTGTGGAAGACTGAGCAACCCAGGTTCACTTAAAATATATAAAATCTTGGGCTTCCCTGATGGCTCAGCGGTTAAACGCTGCACTTTGGAGCTGTCAGCAGCGGCGACGTGACTATGATGCCTGGCTGAGGAGATTCCCACATGGCGCAGCAGACCTCTCCTGCCTCGCCCACTGCTCCCCTCAGCAGTGTGTTTCCATCGATCTGCCTGTTCTGCTCCCCACTCTGTCTCTGATGAAGCTTCTCGCCGCCCCACGCCTCTGGCCTATACCCCAGCTTGTATACATAAATAAATAAATCTTTTAAAAAATATATACAAAATCTCTCTGATGTGCTTTATTTTAAAAGGATTACTTGTCATAATATTAAGACTAATGTTCCTACACTTAGTGTTGGCAGTGCTTAGACCTGGTTTTGGTGATGCTGTAAATGTCCTTTGTGTTCAGCTTCCCTCCATCCTGACCACCTCACCACCCCCCGGAATTACACAACACGGTCTCAAGGTTAGCAGAAGAGGGCAGGGAAGCATTACTTCCTAAGTCTCCTGTTAGAACAAATTTTAATTAAGATGAATCATACTTGTCTTCTGATTTCTCACACTCCCAACATTGCTAAGTAATCCTGTGGATGTAGGTACCACAATTTGGAATCAGAATAGGAAACTACCAAGTTCTCCCCTACAGCTCAGTGAAATACAAACTTTACTGGACGACATGAAGCAATGTGACTGTCACAGGTACTGCACAGGTCAGGTGGACAGGTGTCCTCCTAGGAACCACTGGCACTTGAGATGTTCTTCACACAGCACAGGCTACTGAATCAGAAAACGTCTTGTCACTACCTGAGCAGGAGTATCGTGTAATCACCCAGTCCACTTCCTGCTTCTGAATCTGAAGCAATATTTATAAGGCGATTGCAACTCCAAGAAACATACTGTATCTGGTCAGCTGGATGGGGTTGTTTCTGGCTTGTGGGATAATATTTCTTTTCCTTGTCGTAACTCCAGGTACTACTGCTGAGTAAATGACAACATGATTGCCCCTAGTATTTTAAAAGAACAGGAAAAAAAATTATCTAGACAATCTATGCACTCCTGTCATTGACAGAGACACAACTGTGACCAGGGGCATGACCTGGTCAGGGCCAGGTTAAAAGAAAAGCACCCACAAATTCTCTTTATCAGCTTTTCACCCTAACTAGCTGGGGTTTCTGCAGGCTATCTGTGAGTTTCCATCAACTACAAAGAGATATTTAACAGTATTTCCAAGTTGCCCTTAGAGTTTTCCCAAGATGTGGCTACTTCTATAGTGGCAACACACTTAAAAGTTTGAGGGTCAAATGGCTAGTATGCCTACGACTGGGGAACATTTTTTGATAACATGGAATTATAAGTCTATTCATAACCAACAACTGTCTGGATTGTGTGAGACTGAGTAAAACATTGTTCCTCTCAAGATAACAATTTTAGAGTTGACACTGAGGTTATAGTTTTTTTAAAGAAATAACTTAATCTTACAAAACAAATGTTACCAAAATGCCAATTACCATCACAAAGCAAAAGATACCCAGGTTCTCAAAAGACTGCAATAAATAATGCAGAAGAACACTATGTGAAGAAATAGGTGGCACAAAAACAAAAGTCACTGAATACATGTGTCCATCCTGAGGCAGGATGCGAAACTCTAGATCAGTTTAAACATTTGTTATGGAACAGAAGCAGACTCAAAACAGCAATATCACAAACGAGATTCTAAGACAAATGCTGCTCAACTATACCTTAACTGAATAATTTTTCATAATATTATCAGAATTATTTCTAAATTTTTCTCTGAACAAGACTCCTTGTACACAAGAATTCATGATTTCACACTTTCAAAGTTATTTCTCAATATTTAGCCATAATCAGAGCTGAGGGAACACACATGCAATATTATACCATCTCTGAAGAACTAAATATATTACCTTTTGTTGGTTAGTGAAAAAAATACTTCTGGAAAAGAATCCAGAGGGTTAAAGATTACATTATCATTAAAGAGACAAATGTGCATGTATTAACAAAGATTTTATGTGACAACCTGCAAAAATTTTAAAACCTACTGATGGTCCTTGTTTCCCAATGTATGGCAACAGAAGCCATAAAAAAATCTTTTCTTGGCTTGTGCCTCATAAAACCAAGCCATTAAAAAATTAAAAGTAACCAATGACAATGTCAAGCATTAATGAAAATGTTCACAAACAGTAAGTTCAAGGACAGATAACTGAACAAGCAAACATTATCCACACTCTCCAACACAGATTTTGAAGAGACCAGACTCCTCCTCGTGTTTCCGCATTATAAAGCACATTTTCTGAGTGCCGTGTTTAGAGGTTCACTGTGAGTCCTCTAAAGGTTTCTTTATCATTTATTATTATAAATAATTATGCTCCACTGCAGCAGTTCAAAGCTCAGTACAGCACTCACACAACACCACAGGCAGGTCAGGTGGCCCTTCTCCCACCCTCCTCTCTCTGGTGCTGAGGACAGACAAAGTGATATGTCTGTCATACGCCATTACCGTTAGTACAGGATCTTGTTCTTTTATTACAACTGAACTCCGCCAGATTTCTCAGCAGGAATGCTAAGTGAAATCAATGTCTTGGATTTCCAGGCTGAGCTTGGAGGTCACAGTCACTCTATCATTTCTCAGCATTATCCTTTCTCTTGTGCGCACACACTCCCCAAGCCTCCAACTGGCACACAGCAGATTGAAAACAGCATGCATCAGAGGACTCATGCTGTACAATTTTACAGTCTTTTGGAGCCCCCTCCTTTTGATTTCCCCCTTCCATTTTTTTTTTTTTTTTGCAAATTGCAAATAAGTTTTGTTTGTGTCCTTCTTTAGAGTCATGAGTCAAAGGCAAAGGCACACCTGTGAAGAATAGGTAATAAAACTCAGAGCACGTGGGTGATTTTTGACAGCTTCCAGTAAGATTATTTTCCTAACATCATTACCTGGATGTGGCCTATGAGTCCACCACCCCAAACACTAAGTGTGCTTTCAATGTAAATCACCACTTTGGTCTATACCAAGTAGATGTGCAGACAGCACCAGACTCTTCAATACAATAATTCTATTTCTACTGAGACAGCCATGAAAATTCACCAATGAAACATACAGAAAACAACCTCAGGATGCTAAGAATTGATGGTTAGATTGTTAAGAGAAAAATATAAAAACATGATAGCTACTTCATAAAAGTAAAAAAGGCTTGTGAAGTTGCAATAGTTATTATGCTACATATAAATGTCAACTCCAAGTGTAAGAAGCCAAATTCATGTATTGAAATGGTTGGCTTCTCTTTATTTACTATTGGTTATAGTTTGGGGGCCACATTCTTTTTTTTTTTTTAAGATATTTTTGCATACAAGCTGGGATGCAGATCAGAGGTGTGAGGCAGTGAGAGGGTTCACCAGAGACAGAGCAGAGAGAACAGGCAGATTGAGTGAAATACACTGCTGAGGGGAGCAGCGGGCGAGGCAGGAGAGGTCTGCCCAGCCACATGGGATTTCTCCCCAGCCGGGCATCGAACTCACGCTGCAGCCGCCGACAGCTCCACAGCGCTTCGCTAACCTATTGTGCCACCAGGGAGACCTGGGGGCCACCTTCTTCCTTAAATAGGCAACAATAGTATTTATTGGTCTGGTGATTTTTTACCACTCAACTTTATTGCTGCGCTAAAACACAAGCACATTTAAGACATCTTTTCTGACAGTAAGAGTTGGTTGTAGATATGATGCTAAAAGCGCACGAAGCAAATAAAGGACATATTTCCATTAAAACTTGGTCTTATAAAGAGGCATTCAATCTCGGTTAAACAAATACAGGTAAGAACTACAATATCCATAGTTTTCTTAAACTTCATGGGATAGAAAAATCATGATGGCTAATTTTCAAAAAGTAACCAAATTTTAAAGATAAACTACATTTCTTTATATTATGTATAATCATGGTTATTGAAACACAATCTACTTTTCCATTAGTACTAAATAGAGGTATATGAAACCACAGAACATGGAAGAATTTTAACATCACTGAAATAATTTGTCTGCATTGCACCTAGTCTCTGGAGTTTTGCGAATATCTACAATCACACAGGTCACAGAGAGTCCTAATCTTGGCAAAACAAACCTTCAGTCACCTTTGGACTTGCCACTGTTACCTAAGAACATGTCACTGTAGCAACTGCTTGGTAAACATTTAAATGGATGGATGAATGAACAAACGAACAGGTGCATAAATGAAACTGGCTGACTGACATCAAGAGCTTGGTGATTATTGGAGTAAGTGACTTGGGAAGAAGATATTAATGAAAGAAAGTTACTCCAGGGGTAAGAAAAGACTCATTAGTCATTGACAAGTGAACTAAATACACCAAAATCATGTCCTTATACGAAGCATCATTATGAAACATGATGTGAAATCACACTAATCAAGGAAAAAAAAACCAGAAAAATATCTCACAGAGTTATTGGTAGGTGACAAAGACCAGGTTGCTGTAGCTACTTATTCTACTGAAAGGTGAGCTATATGTGTAATATGTTAAAACTGCTGGTCCAGAGAGACACGGAAATATCACCACTTTGAAATTAAGTTTTATTACATGTTGTATAATTATTACTATGCTTTAAAGTATATGTGATGCTGTGACTATAAAGACATTAGACCAGGCCTCGGCTAGGCCACATGTCAGACCAGAACGCACAAGGTACTTTTCTCAGCAGAAATCTGAAATCCATCTCAAAAGCCCACACGTGCATCTCCCCATGTCACAGCTGTGAGTGCAGCATTTTATCTCTGCACATGCTACTGGGAAGCATGTTATAAGGTCCTTGTCCAAGTTAAGTTGTACAAGCAAATGCATTTATCTCTTAATTCCAGAGAGAACTGGAGAGTTTTGAGAAGATGGGGCTGGAGTGCGCTTTCCTGCTGACCCCTTCCTTCCTGACCTGCTCTCCGGGTTACGTGAAAGGCATCTGCCAGGATACTAGAGAAGGACTAAGAGAAAAAAAGTTCCTGTGTATTTTCCCTTTCAGGTCTTCCTATTTTTTCCCCTCTGTGTATGTTTTCTAAGTGTGCATTTTTTCCCCTGTGTATGTTACCATGTTACTCATGAGAAAACACTTCATTTTCATGTTATAAAATGAAGATCAAAAGCAACTTTCTAGGTAATTCATCAAAAGACAAAATATGTGGTTATGTGGTGGGTAAATCAGCTGTGTCAGTTTCCTACTTAACATTTTCTCATTGCCAGGAAGTATGTATGGTTCTTTCCCTCAGTCACCTCAGGGAAACTAATTTATGGTCACTCTTCTTAATTTTCAGAGAAAGTGTAATATATTCACATATCATCATCTAAGTAAGATCTTAAAAGCCTCCGCATTAATTTTTCTGCTTCTCTCTTCTCAGTAAGAATTCTTTGAATCTTCCCTGATCCTTTTTCCATGTTCTCTCAGGAACTTTAGCTCCAAGCATAGAACTTTTTCTAAATACTCTTATTTCTAACACTATTATTAATTCTAAGTCTGGACATGATGACCTCACTGAATATTATGTCAAAAATTTTACTGTCCTGTACCACACAGTAACAGTTGATATTTAAATACAGCATTTTCTGCATTCTCTAACTGCACTCATTTTATTATCTGTATTAGTTGTCTCTTTAAGAAATCTTTCCCAGGATTTCTCATGGAAGTTCTCTTTGTCTTAATAAGTTCTATTTATCTGTATCTCTTATCACAGAATGCTGGTATGTGTAAGACTGTCAATACTTGAGCACAGCATACCTTTCCTATAAATCTGTAAAATTCACATTTACTACTACAGCTACCAAAGCATGCTTAATAAATGAATGACTAACTATATGCATGCAAATTTATACATACACCCTCTTATTGATCCTATTGACTCATCCTGAAGAAGCAGAGTTTAGCCCGGCTGCCGGCACACAATAAATATTCAATAAATATCACTGAATGCAAAAGTCAAACTCTAAATGGCAAAACATGTAACTTCCTCAAAAGAGTACCTTGCTTTTGGGTGGTGGGCTGTTTGTGCTCTTGTCTGTGTGAATGCTGGTAGGAGATACAGCAGCACCAAGGTTGCCTTGCGGTATGCCTGGGAGCTTTCCTCCTGGAGAAACTTGCATTGCAGCTAGCTGGGCAGCATATAACTGCTACAAAAGAAAAACAGAGACAAAGTGAGAGGTAAAAAAGACTATCAGTAATAAAATAAATGCATCTCTCAGATAGTACCTATATTCAGATGTGGTAGCTTTCCTTTGGGGATTTTTGTTTAGTGCCATTGCATATTAAAAAAAAAAAAAAGAAGCTGTCACCTTCAATTTCATGACTTCCTTCTCAGGGGAGAAATGACAGACAACACATAGAAGGGATTTCAGCTTCAGTATGTGCAGGGACTCAAAGCAAATAACAGTCATTCATATTTGCTCTTTCCCAATGTCTATGAAAGGCAAGTATATCACATTACAAAGAATACAGCTCCATATAGAAAGTAGTTTTCTTACTATCCACATTGGTTCAAGCCCTTAAGATCTCCTTTTTTGACTTGCTGATATGGGCACCTGTAACAATTTTTTTTCTGATCAACAATTGTGTACCAATACAAGAAGGCACTGAGAGGGAGTGGAAGGAGAGCGCTTGAACAACATTATCTTGTTAGTCTACTTACAATGATAAAAATTAATTGGATGCTTGCCAAAAGTCCACTTTACTTCATGATACATAAGCACGGACAAACCTAAAATTATCTGAAGGATTAGGGTTTTAAGAGATACTGTCTAAAACACAAATTTTTTTACTAAGCTATCACATAATAATTTTTACTGAATAATCAACAACAAATTCTTCAACAAGTCAACTTCATATAAAGGAAAATTTTACTTGGATAATGATAAATACAGGATGCATTATCTTAGAGCAAGAAGTCTGTGTTAGATTCAAATAGTTACATTGAACACTTAGATTAACACTCTTTTTAAGTCTCCATTTAGCACTTTATAAAAATTTAAAAATCGCACTGGGGAAACAATTATTAAGATATGTATATTTGTTATATGAATAAGTTTTTCAATATACATACTTATATATTTATCAAAATACACATATAAACTCAACTCCAATTCCATTTGTCTAGAGATTCCACTGGTAGCTTTTACCACGCAAGCTGGACCTTCTTTAATGAAAAGACTGATGCTAAAGGGAAAAAAGCAGTCAAGAAAAAGTACTATAAAGCAGTTCTGGATCATCTTGATTTTTCTCTGAAAGAGAAGTTTTAAAGGATAAAATTGCTCAAAATAAATCAGAGGCCCAGATACAGAGAAGAGGAAACCGTCTAGAAATAAAATAAAGTAGAGGTAGACATATTTACATGAAAATACATAGTTATTTGACAGTTTTCAGATATTATGGTCTAATGAAAATAATATGTTATAATATGGATAAAAATTATGGTTTAAATATTTTTTAAAGATTTATTTATTTATGCATACAAACTAGGGTACAGGCCAGAGGCGTGGGGCAGCGAGAGGGTTCACCAGAGACAGAGCAGGGAGCAGAACAGGCAGATGGACAGAAATATACTTCTGAGGGGAGCAGCAGGCCAGGCAGGAGAGGTCTGCCACTCCATGTGGGATTCTCCCTGGCCAGGCGTTGAACTCGCGTTGCCGCTGCCAACAGCTCCACAGCGCAGGGCTTAACCACTGCGCCACCAGGGAGGCCCTATGGCTTAATTTTTTAATGCCAACTAATGTAAGACATATTTTAGACAAAGAATGAAACCCAGATCTCTGTACCTTCCCCATATCTTTGTGTTGGAATATAACCTATTCTGATCAGAAAAACAGATAAAGATTTAATTCATATGTCTCAGATTACACATAAAGAGCAAATGGATATGATGTCAAATATGATGACTGAGAGGAGGGGTCATTTTTTATTCAGAGTACATCTATTTTTCATACTTGTGTTAAAAGCCTGTACATTATATTCTACAATTCAAAAGACAGTCTTCATCCTGTACTATTTATGAAGTCATTAAGAAAATAACCAATTATCCTTTGCAAATCAAAAATTAGTCCAGTGGAATACAAGAACTGATAATGAAACTTAAAAATGTGTAGGTATTTTAAAATACTGACTATATAACTATTGATAAATCATATGGTATAAATTTCCTATCATATTGCATATTGCATCCTTGTCTTTGAATATTATTCTGGGGGTATGATTTCTAAGAGATAATTATGCATTAATGGTTTCGTATACATTAAAAATAGGTGTTGCATAAATAGTAAAGACAGTATTTTAATCTCAGTAGATGAGAAATGTGGAAAAAATGCTTATTCAAATTTAAATCTGATTACTAAAAAAATCATGTCTATAATGTTGAAAAAATTATTTCCTATTGTATTACTTAACTAAATAATGGTTGGACCATTTAGTTATCTAAAGGACAATTCACACCACCAACAAAAAATGCTGCTGGAACTTATATTATTAATTCATCCTTTGAAAGTGTGAAATATCTATTTCTAAAACATTTTAATTTGTGTCAAATATGTGTTAGTTAAATTGATATGGTCCGACCATTTAGTTATCCAGTAATACAATAGGAAATAAGATGTTTTAGTGTTTAAATATTTGTCACTATGGAGATTCACAACTTTCAAAGTAGAATGAAAACTAATAAAAATACCAAGAAAAGTATACTCCAAAACACTTTTTTGAATTTTAAGGTTGGAGATGGAAAACACGTATAATAAAATTATTTGAAGGAGGAAAGCATACATATGAATGTGTTATTTTTCTCTTTTAAATATAGAATTAAGGTTTATCTGAGTTGAACTACCCTAAGAAATGAATATGAATTGAAAAAGAGGAAAATAAATTTGTGAAGTAGGTGAACCTATTTAAATACTTCTTCAAGAACAGTACAGCGTTTTTCCAAGTATAGTAGAGTATCACCTACTTTACCGGTATAGCTATAGAAAACAGAGAAAGTAATTCAAGATGAAAATTTCATTAGCCTACTGTTCAATCAGAGTATGGTTAACACTAGATGAATCATTCCCTCTCAGACTCCCATATCACCTTCCTCATATCTGGCTTTCTTGGTACAAGGTGACAATGCAAAGAGCTATTCTCCCCCAACTGTGATCAATTTTCCACTATTACTGGATCATTGGATTTTCCAAACATCTGATCTTCCCGGTTTACACAGTTTGAAAGTGTGAAATATCTATTTCTAAAACATTTTAATTTGTGTCAAATGTGTTAGTTAAATTGATATTATATTACAGAAGCATGAAAGGGCTTCAAATTTTGAGACTCTAACATACTTTAGGTTTGAATAGATAAAATAAATCTGAAATTGTAATGCTGCTGGAGCCAAATTTCACCATTCAGATTAACACAGGATATTTCAGGCAATTTAAAGTAGATAGTGATTCTCGTATCTGGCTATATAGGAAAGGGAGGATAATTCACACCACCAACAAAAAATGCTGCTGGAACTTATATTATTAATTCATCCTTTCAAAAGTTTAAGTTCATTTGCATAGCCATTAAAACATGTATTGGTTGATTATAAAACAAGGAAATCAACAGATGAGTAATATTCTATTTCATATTACATGCTCTTGAAGCAAAATCAAGAATAATAATAGGTATGGGTACTGAGTTATGTGTACTGAGTTATGTGTACTATCATAGAACTGCTGATTTCATGACTTTTTTTTTAAAGATTTATTTGTGCATACAAGAACTGGGGTATAAGCCAAAGGTGTGGGAGGTGAGAGGATTCACCAGGGACAGAGTGGGGAGCAGAACAGGCAGATCTACTGAAATATACGGCTAAGGGGAGCAGCAGGCAAGACAGGAGAAGTCTGCTGTGCCATGTGGTTAGCTCCCTGGCCAGGGATAGAACTCATGCTGCAGCGGCTGGTGACAGCTTGACAGCGCTGAGACATTAACTCCTGCTCCAGCAGGGAGGCCCACACTAATGACTTTGTGAAGCAGAAGGGTCATGAAATCTCATGAGGAATGGAAAACCACCCGAAGTAACAAGCATGATCTCAATTATACTTACATGTATGTATATAGGTGTGTATATATATGTTTATGCACACACACATAAACATAATCTAAGTAACATTTTTCTTTAAAGGTTGTCAGATAAAACAGTGTTAAATATAAGGTTTAATGAATGCATGTTTATGAAAAATATTTAAGTAATCCTAAACATCAGAAAGAAATGGAGAGACCCTAAGCATGGAAACCTAAAATTTACAAAGAACATCAAACCATGAGGTTAACCAGACTAACAGAGTAACTTCTGCCTTGAAGAATAATTTGATTCTTATCTTCAAGCTGATAGGCTGGGATGTGTTTTGATTTCTAAACTCCCCAAATCCACACGCCACTAGGTTTTCTATTTGTTATGTTACTTGAAATATAGCATTTGTATTCCCTGTCCCTTCCCACTCCCAACACCTAATGTAGACAATGACTTTTATTAAAGGAAACAGTCATGTGAGATTAAGTTGTAAACTTTCCATTGATTTTAGTGCATTTTTGGTGCTTATGTTCTTAAGTATGTTTTATATAAATCTGTGTGTATATATTCATATGTGCACTTTCGTAACTTTTTTGTCTCAAATCACGCCACAAATTTTCTGATTCTTTAGCATTTTAAACTCCTTTCAGGACCAAAGTTTCTAATATTGGGATAGTTCAAATTAGGCAAACTTTAATTTTAACGCAAGTTCTGAATTAATCATCTCGGGAACTAACTAAGCAACCATTCCTCAATCTGCATTAGTAAAACTGGGTTGTGGTGAGAAATAAATCACATGTGTGTAGAACACTGAAAAACACAGGGTGAAAAAAAGCTTGATCATTAGGTAAGTGTTAAAATTATTAATAAATTAATTATGCCAGAAAGAAACAATCTGGGTAATAAACATGTGTACTACATACTGTATAATGTGGGAGGTACAAAAATATATATAAACAATTTCTTCCTTAAGTCAATAATGATAAACACAAATTAATCAGACTAGAAGTGTGTTGCCACTGTATACTACTGTTGAAGGTGTCAAGGAAAAAGAAATGAGCTAGTGCTTTCTGACAGGGGTCATTAAAGAGGTAGCTAAGCTGAGCATTAAACAGGAGGAAGCATTCCAGCGAGAGAACAATTTAAAGAAAGGCATGATAGCAGGAATATAAGCTAGTTGTTGCAAAATGACTATATAGACGGTGGTTCAGAAAGGCGAATAGTGGGAAGGAGGTGGCAGAAGGGTGACAGCCTAATTGAGTGCCTGTCCTGGGAAGAGTAAAACGTACTAGCATTGTGGGCTAAGTTCACCCTACAAACACCTGGGAAAGCAGGCAAAGAGTTTAAACTTCATAAGCAGTCAAAAAGGTCACTGAATATTCTAAAGCAATATATATGATTTTTAAACTAGAACACAGTTAAGAGTTTCGACTATGAGGTTACTGAAATTTAGTAATAAGATTTTAATAGTAACCTAAGCAATTTTTACTACTTTCCTATAATACTGCATTTTGATACTGTAATTGAAGATACCACTTTCAATTACAGTGAACCATTCAGTTACAATATGTGGTTTGATCCAACTGTGTTTCTCTACAGTAGACACGGGTTAGAGACAGCACACTTAAATATCTAAATGCAGTGCAAAGTAAGATGTTTCCACCATTCTCTCTAACCTTACCTCCCATTTTCTCACGCCCCACATCGCCTCTTCCCAAATTATAAACTTCATCACACTAGCCAAGAGATCAGGTACAAAAGACATATAAAGAGAAATAAATATGACACTAAAATTATAACTGAAAAAATTGCCTTTCTCATTGCAAGATGATAAAATACAGATTCTTTAAAAAATTGTGAACTTTTGCATTGCCATCATCTGAATGGAAAGTGTTGACAGACTACACAGCCACTTAATATTTTTGCTAGAATGGTATAAAGCATTTTATGAAGCAGAATCATTTTCTCTAAATGAAACCGCGTATCAAACACTAACACATAAAAGAAATGGGCTATGCATTAAGTGAATTTTACACATTTTTAATATTTAATCAAATGAGACCAATGAGATAGCTTTAACTGACCCCAAGAATTTATATAGGTATAGGAAGGAAAGTTGAGGTCGTTTACCACCCTGGGTGATCCAGAAAGCTCTCAGAAAAAAGCAGCAGTCCCTTCTACATTCTCATATAAGAAAACACATACAGAACTAAATTTAAAGAAAAAGAGCCTTATGTGCCCAGGTTTTATGGCAATATTCTCACCCGGTAATCAGAGAACAGGATGTAGGTTTGGCAAAGCAAAGGAGAGGGAAAGGGGTCTCAGAAAAACAGCATCACCAAAGGGGAAGAGGGAAAACCAGGACGACTAATGGTTGGGGAGTAAGAACAGACAAGGCTAAACTGACTGGGGGTTTTCTGTATGGCGATTCCTCAGACTGCTAAACATGGAGCTTCCATACGACCCAGCAATCCCACTTTTGGGAATTTACCCAAAGGACACAAAAACACTAATCCGAAAGGATACATGCACCCGTATGTTCATTGCAGCACTGTTCACAATAGCAAAGGTATGGAAGCAACCCAGATGTCCAAAATAGATGATTGGATCAAGAAGATGTGGTACATATACACAATGGAATACTATTCAGCATTCAAAGAAGATAAACACATGCAATTTGCAGCGACATGGATGGAATTAGAGGGGATCATACTCAGTGAAATAAGCCAGAAAGAGAGAAAAATATCGAATGGTTTCACTTATAACAGGACTATAGGGAGGCCGGGTGGGAGAGAGACAATCAGTGGGGGGGGAGGGGGAGGAGGGAGCTGGAGGGAGGGAAGGGAAAGGGCACAAAATGGAATAGAAAAGAACACAAGGGATCATGGAGATGGATCACGGGTGAATTGGTGGTGGGCTACCCAAGGGGAATGCAAAATGTAAAAGACATAAATAACAATAAAAATATATATTATAAAAAAAAAAATCCAGCCAACGTGCCACCAAGATCTCAGGATCAGTCTTAAGAATAAAAAGTATTCTTGGAAGATAATGAATATTACAGAGCCAAGAATTCACTGATAACAGCATATTGAAGTTCGAATCCATGTACAGAAATGACAGGGACAGGTTTTTTGTTGATGTTTTAGAACATGACTGAAATCTGGCAATAAAAGTTACCAAGTATAATGTGTTAACTATTTGGAAGAGAGATTCAAAAACGTGTTTGGCGTCATTTATTATGATTTTTATTTTTATTTATTCACTTTTTAAAAGATTATTATGCTACAAGAACTGGGGTGTAGGCCAGAGGTGCAGGGGGTGAGAGGATTCACCAGAGTGGGGAGCAGAATAGGCAGGTCTACTGAAATACACTGCTGAGGGGAGCAGAGGGCGAGAGAGGAGAGGTCTGCTGCTCCATGTGGGTCAGCTCCCTGTCTGGGGATCAGGGATCCAACTCAGGCCACAGTGGCTGGCAACAGCTTGATGGCTCTGAGACTTTAACCCCTGTGCCACCAGGGAGGCCCTATTTTGATTTTTAAAATAGGTAAGTGTGCACTTCTAAGTACTTTCAAACCTGAAAGATACATAGTATATTTGATAAGTGAGAAAAGCCTTTGTTTGTTTTTTTAAGGGTAGGGGCAAGGAAAAAGATTTGAGAGGAAAATTCAGAAAGCAATTTCAAGGCTCCATAAGTGTTATCTTTATAGCTTAATTTCAGCTTCTTAATGTAACTTAAATGTGGAGTTTAAAGAGAAACTAATGTACTGGAGAAAATCTTTCAAAACATATCAGCATGTTTCGATGTGAATAAATTTGCTTTGCACATTATTTTTTATAATGTTTCTTCATAGAAAATTATTGAAGCAACTTGACTTTAAACATGGATTTTCCCAAACATTGTCAATTCTTTTTGTTGTTGCTTTTCAAGTATCTTCCCAGGAAAATAGAGTAAATCTTAAACTTGCTAGATTGTAGAACAAAAGTGTAAACAGAAACTCACATACCAAATTCATAAAAATTCACAATTTATAAACCAAGTTAAAAAGCTCTTTAATGTTTCATTCTGTCATTGTGACAAATATACCTTCAAAATACCTGGATGAAACAAAATCCACAATGCTATACCACATCACCCCCACTAGGATAGCAATTGTCACAAAAGAACACGTTAGTGAGGATGTGGAAAACCTGAAACCCTTGCTGGTGACAATATGGTGCAGCTGCTATGGAAAATAGCACGGCGGTTGCTCAAAAATTAAACAGAATTACCATATGATTCAGAAACCCCATTTCTGGGTTTACATCCAAAGTAAGGGAAAGCAGAGACCAGAACAGTTATTTGCACGCTCAAGTTCATAGCAGCTTTAGTCACTATCGCCTAAAGGCAGAAGCAAGACGACTGACCCCCAGTGTTGAGTGGATACACACGCGTGTCACACGCATACAGTGCGATGCTGTTCAGCCTTCAAAAGGAAACTCTGACCCATGAAGTGGCAAGACCTTAGGCTAGGTGAAACAAACAATTTACAAAAGGCCAACTACTGCGCGAGTCCTCTTAGATGAGGACCCGAGAGTAGTCAGATTACAGACATAGACAGACAGACACAGAAAGACCTGCGGCTCTGCCAGGGGCTGGCTCGCGCTTAGGTGTAATCATTAATGAAAAATTCAGCAGAGGATGGGTGGTGACGCTTGCACGCACACCACTGTGAATGTGCATAGTGATGCCACTGAACTGTACATTTTAAAATAGTCATAACGGCCAAAGGTTTGTTTCCCTCTGGGGAGAGGCAGGTGCTTCGCATGACATGCCCGCGAGCTGCAGAGAAGCCGTCGGGAAGGAGGCGCAGGGGAGCACACTCAGCCCTCCCCACTGATGCAGGCTCCAGCGAGCCAAGGCCAGGTACCCCAAGCTCAAGCTGACAACACCCCCTCCCACAGCCCTCACATCGAAGTCGCCAACACTGTCCTCAGGCTCCACTGCCGGGGAGCGGGGTGCTTCACTCCCCAATCCGTGTACCTGGTTGCCCACCGCAAGCATAACTCTGCCTTTGTGGGGTGGGGGACCCTACTCCAGGTTCCAGCGGGGTTTGCTCCCTACTCTCCTGTACACGGACGCTGTGCGCCCCCTCTCCAGCACTGCCCCGGGTTCTACAGGCCCAGATGTGGAGGTGCGTCCTTAGGTCAGCACAGACGCTCAGTATCACAGCCCCCCTCCTTCTCTTGGGGTGCAGCTCTGATAACGCTTCACACACCACTTAAGTGCAATTTGTCCTACCTTCTGTGCCCGACTGTCCCTCTTTCTGTAGGCAACGGTGTTTTGCAACCACCCCAGACCAGGTAGGTTCATCTTCGGTTCTCGCACACGAAAAGATAATTTGGGAGCCTTTGGTGGGTTTTCACAGGCCCTTCCTGCTCAATCAGGGGACAGAGCAGCTCTCTCTCTCAGCACTCCCCTGGCTGTCTCCTTCCTTATCGCCAAGGTCTCCGAGGGACGCTGTCCTTATATCCCCTCGCCCTAGTGCACAGGTGTCGCCATTTACATAAGCGCATGCGCAGTGCTCTCTGGGCCCAGGTGTCCATAATCACAGGTTTACTGGCAAAACCGCAGGTGCTGGTCATAGATGCTGATGGCAGGGAGGCCTAAAAAAGTCTGATAACTTCATCTACCCTACAAACGGTCATCTGGTTGTTCTGAACGCTGTCCTTACTTCCGTGTAAGCTGGTTATAATTTTATGAGGAGGCCAGGGCCCGCCTGCACTCCTCCGCCATCTTACCTACCCAGGAAACCGATTTTCGCATGTCACACAGATTTTACCTTGCACATTGCAGGGATGTAGAGGGGAAGTTTGAATTTACTGTTCATCTTCCCCATGTTCTGTGTCTGTATCTGCAGCCTGTGCTCTGCCTCCCACCCCCAGCTGCACTGAAGAGAACAGGAATGATTTTTGTACTAGAAGGTCCAGCTCATTTAGCCGTGATTCATATGCAAATGGCTCCTGAAGTGGGACCTAGTATGTGATGCTATCACAGCCCCTGCTGACCTAGGTTTTCAAGGACATGCAAGGTAAAGTCAAAACAGAAAGACATTCCGGGCAGAGTGGGCATAACACGTGAAATATTTAAAATTTCTCTGTATACCACAGAGGAAATTTTTCTTTAAAAATGACTCGCCCTACACCTTGTTTTCCAAACGCTTTTATTTTTTTTTCAAAGTAATCCTGCATTATAACTTTATATAACTTTCAGGTGTCCGTGACTGAACATCAACAGCCCCCCTTTTAACATAAAAGGTGATGCTCCTTTTATTTCTTGTAGGCCAGAGTGAGGTAATTCTATTTTGCACTCACAGCTTCTGGGGTGATAGTGTAAGAGACTGAAGAAAAAAAAAAAAAGATTTGGCTAATTTCGCTTGGAGTAATGTGTCTCAGGTGCCTCCACATTGTCGCAGATGTCAGCAGTCTGCTCCACTGTATCGCTGAATAGTATTCCTTTGCACAGATATATTTATTTACCCATTTGTCCAACTGTTGGACATTTGGATTGCTTCCATTTTAAACAGCTCTGAATAATCCTGGCATGAACATTTCAGTGAAAATCTTTGTGTGTTTTCCTTTCTCTTGACTACCCAATTCCTAGGATTGGATTGGCTGACATGTGGTTCAGTTTTTTAAAGAAAACTCAAACTTTTCCAAAGTGCCTGAACCATTGTATATTCCCATTAGCATATATAAAGGTCCCAGTTTCTCTGTATCATCATCAAAACTTTGTAGGATCTGTCTTTTTGATTGTAACTATTCTAGTGTAAGTGAAATAACTTGTTTTAACTTATTTTCTTTAATGACTAGTGACATTGAGCATCTTCTCACGTTTGTTAGTCATTTCTATGTATTCTGTGGTAAAATGTATTTTCAGATCTATTGCTCTTTTTAAAAACTGAGTTGGTTTATTAAGTTATAATCATTATTAACATTTAAACTTGATTTTAAAGAATAAAACCTGTCAGAGAAACTGTGAGGATTCAGTTTAATACAGTATATAACTAATATCAAAAGGCTCATGATAATAAATAAATAGGATAACAAAAAAGAAATATGAATAAACATACTTTTCTCTTATATAAGGTGACTGCTGGGAAAAATGAAGACAGTTAAGACTGACAACTAACTCTCAAGACTAAGACTCAGTCTGTGTGAGGGTGAAAGGGTTGTGTTGGGGAGTAGATGGGAGAAGTTTTCTTCTAACCTCGTCGTTGGTTAACCCAAAGAAGTAAGGGAGGGGAGGGGTGTGAAGTATTTCTCCTGCTGCTTTGCCAGTTCTATCTAGACCTTGGAAAAAGGTGATAGGGGAAGGTGCCTAGGGGGATCTGGGAAGGGTTTCACTTAGACTCCAACCTAGAGTTCCAGCTGGGAAGCATAACCCAAAGAAATGACAGCATGGGTATAACAGGGAGGAGTCAACTGAGGGAGCAAGTTCAAGTAAGTACACACAATGTGGGGAATCCAGGTTTTGTCTTTGTTGTATTTTCTTTTTTAAGCAATACTAAGAAAATTGAGAGCAAGAAGGAAATGTATCAAACTGAAAGAGTAAAACAAATATAACCAAATGGAGGATAACGTATAGCCAATACTATGGCAATGGAGCATCATTTTATAAACAAGCAAGTTGGAGTTGTAGGAATGTTTTAGTGTCAGACCATGCAAGGAAATGACATGGGTGGACAAAGTCTCCCAAAGACTGGATGTTCTCTTGATGTGCACAGGTGAGTTCAAGATGGCAGGAGGACAAGCCACAAGAGGAAAATAAATGTAATCCACTTCAGAAAGGGAAGGTTCTGTCATCAGAGAAAACAGGTGAGCAACTTGGAAAATGCACCTGAGGAAATAAGGAGCTGGCTGGTAGGGGATCCAAGGCAGAAAGTACTGTCATCATCACCCACAGCTCCTTAAGTATATCACTCTTGGGTGAAATGTCTTGGAAAAGGTGGAAGGCAAAATAAAATGTAATGTCTGGCTATAGTGTGGTTTTACCATTAAAAAGCTTCAGTGAACACATGGACAAAAGCTATAATGTCATCTCTGTGGCTGCTATCACCAAATAATAATGCACAGACAATCTTTATGATTTCATTGCAAATTCAGTCCCACTCAGTGTGATACTTGGCAGAATATGGAGCCATCAATGAGGGGTGGAGTGTTGAGAGGGTGTGAAGATGGCATCCTGCTAAAAATTAAAGAATATGTTTGAACTTACTTAAATCTTAAGACCTTTTTTCACAGGTATGATGCTCTCATGCTGTTCCTGTCACATTGCAGATACTGAAGCATATAAATAAAGACACATTTCAAATGTACTAGATCGTAAAAGGCTTTCTTCATTTGATTACATACCAATAAATCTTGAATAGCTAGAAAAAAACATTTAGACTTTAATAATTGAGGCAGTTCCTTAAAGAACCAGATATATTTGGAAGAGTCATGCAAGAGAACACAAAATGATAGTTTATCTCTCTTCCTCTCACTCCCTCCTCGTTTTTCCTACTACACAAGCTATCTTCATGTACTGCACAGTAATCCATTACAATATGTTCCAACATCTGCCTCCCCATATGATGTATGACCTATTCCATTGACCCTTTTTATGCCGCTCCAGACTTGCTGTTTGTTGCTGTGGGAGGATGAATACTCTGCATCTATTCTAAGGTCACCAACCAGTAAATACATCTCCATTTGGCAAGGTAAGGAGAACACTTGCTGAAAAGCTCTTCAAATCTTTTATATATCAGTGATTATACTTATATCTTTAATTAATTTATGAGGAAAAAAAACTGCTGCAATTCCTTTCAAAGTAACAAGAAGAGGAGATATGCTTATTTACCAGGGGGAATTGTGGCTACCAAATATTCATCATTTGACATGGGAAAACTGAGATTATCAGAAAGGCTTTAAAGCAAAAAAACCTACTTTGGCTAAGTGCATACATGTGAAATCATTTTTCATTTTATCCAATAGATTGGAATTGGAGTGTAAGAGTTAAAATATTAAAAATAGCGAGCATTCAAACTCAGTAAAAAAGACACTGAGTGGTAGTTGTTCACACTAAATCAAACTATATAGTATATTATATATTATAAAAAATATACTTGCTTCCAGAACGCAGGCTCACTGGATCCTTGAGAACACTTGGCACATAGAAGGAGTGAAGTGCAGGGGCTGGGATTGCCTCAGCGGCTCTGATGTACCCCTCACTTTGCTGAAAGTCTACATGCTCTTTCAGGATGACGGAAACGATTCTGTGTACTCACTGGGGACAAGGTAGTCACAGTGGCTCCACAACCTACCAAAGCCTAAACAACTGAGCAGTTTCTGAAGTCAGTGTATTCCTTAAAATTCTCCTTTCTGGGCCTGCCTGGTGGCGCAGTGGTTAAGCGCTACGCTGTGGAGCTGTTGGCAGCGGCGACACGAGTTCGACGCCCGGCCAGGGAGATTCCACATGGTGTAGCAGACCTCTCTCTCCTGCCTCACCTGCTGCTCCCCTCAGCAGTGTATTTCGGTCGATCTGCCTGTTCTGCTCTCCAGTCTGTCTCTGCTGATCCCTCTCGCAGCCCCACGGCTCTGGCCTGTATCCCAGCTTGTATGCATAAATAAATAAATCTTTAAAAAAGAAATTCTCCTTTCTATGATGCGCCACCAACTTCCCACATGGGTAGCAATAATACCCCATGAAAATGCTTCCAAAGAGAAACTTTCACGTGATGCTACGTTTCTTTCTGTTGTAGAGGGAGTCCCCTACCTGCTGGCCAGTGAAACAGGGATTTTCCCTAAGCTCTGAATTAATGAGAGTTTCCCAGGTCAAGGGTTAAGAGTAAAGGATGCTATGAATCATGATGACAGACCCTATGCTCCCTGAAGACAGCACCAGGCAGATCAAGATTTTCCTCCGTTTTGTCTTGTTAGTGCTAATTGATGGCAGGTAGGAGTGATTACCATTAAAAAGACTTCTTCCTGCGGACTTCACCCTTATTGTTTCCTTCATCTTTTCCCCTATAAACCTTTAAGATTTAGAAAATATCATATTTTAATGTATGTATTGGCTATTTAAGCACATATATTAAGACAAATTAATCTAAATTTCAGGAGAAATGCAGACACAAGACGATAGCAAAGGCAACCACCGCAGTACTAGGTTATAGGCAGCGGCTATAGGATGCTTCCTGTGTGCCAAGTCCGTGCCTTATCTCTGAACCTTCTCAGGAGCCACAGGAGGAATAGGTACTATTCTTACTTTTGGAGGAGGACACTGAATCCCAGGAAAAGTAAAATCATCTGTCCACAATCATAGAGGTAAGAGGTGAAGCTGAGGCTGCATCCAAATCTTTACACATAGATCATGACCATAAATCATAGCTTAGAACCACTATGCCTTATGAATCTCTTTTCTTGTCACTACAAAAGCAATGGTAAGGTCTGGAGCTTGGGGACAAGAGCTGGGATATGCTAACTGTACTTCTGATAGAAGCTGGGCTCTTCTGGTCATAACTCTGTAACTATACATGTAGGGCAGGAGGGAGAAGTATCCAAGAGGAGACGTTTTCCTGAACATTTTCCCTTTCCTCCTTCCTGATGGCCACTGCCAGTAAGAAAACAGTAAGTTTCAGTTCGGTATTCTTTTCGCTCATGATATTGTAACAGCATGTAAGAGAGTGCTATAACTGGCTAGACAGATCAGGAAAGGCTTCCCTAGAAAAAGGATTACTTGGAGGTCAGAAAGACAAGATGATGTAACTATGACATGAAGTAGGAAAAGTACTGGCAGAACAACCTTGAGGTAGGGAGAACATGACTGGTATGGGGTGCTGGAAGGAGGCCAGGGAAGCTCCAGTGCAGTGAGAAGGTATCAGAAAGAAGGTGGATGGGAAGTTATAATATTTAAAGAGGAAGAATGAGATAATAAGATTACATTCCTGCAATACCAGTCCAGATGTAATATGGAGAATTGACTGGAAGGAATGGTTTCCCCACAACCCACTTTACCTGGAATAACATTTGCCTAATCATTTGTTTACATGATTTAAAGTTGATTCAAAATAAATTATAGCATAAATTGGGATAATTTGCAACACTGAATCTCATCCTTAAAGATTTGTTCGCTCCTATATAACTTATATTAAGGATCTAATCATATAAAACTCTAAAGTTGGCTTCATATACTAATCACTAATCTTGATTTTTCGAGACTAGTTAAAAGAGAATAAAAAAGATATTTTTAAAATGAACCATTTGTTCTACCCAAATCACATAGTACTCTGAAATCAATTAAAACAATGGAAATCGCAGTCTAACAGGAGTATTGACAATGTATTTTCACTTTTATTAACAGCTCTGGTCATCACAGGCTTCCTTTTCAGTAACACAGGACACATTTCTCCATATCACTGAAGCAGTCCAGAGAAATAACCAACAATTATAACTTTTGCTTTCCTGCATTAAACCAATTGATTCATTCAATACGTTATTAGGCACCTACTATGTGCTGAGCACTATTTTAACACTTAGCACATACCAGCAAACAGAAATTTCTGCCTTCCTGAATTTTAAATTTTTTCCCCAAAAAATACTTGCAAGATTTTAAATATTTCATTATATCTATCCAGTTGTTGCCTAAAATGTTTCATATGACACTTTACATTTCTTATCATTATTATGATTGGGTTTCATATATCCTTGATTCGTTCATAAATAAAAATTTTTGAAAGAACTGTAGTCATTCCTAAAATTGCCTGATTGAGAAATACATGTTTCACATGGATGAACCTTAAAAACATTAAGCAAAGTGTAATCAGCCATACATGAAAGGCCAAATATTGTATGATTCCACTGAGATTAGGTACCTCAAATCAGCAAATTCAGAGAGAAAGTAGAACAAAGGTTACCAAATGTAGATGGGACTGTGAATTATTGTTTAACAGTTACATACCTTCCATTTGGGATGACTACAAAGTTCTAGAAATAAATAATGGTGACCAAACAAAATTGTGAGTGCATCCAATGCCATTGAATTAACAGTACATTTAAAAATCATTAAAGCAATGTTATTCTTATGCATATTTCCTTATGGTGAAAAAGTACATGATTAAGAGAGTAATAAAAAAAAAATCATGGCTATCCAGGACCACATTAAGCTTTATTTTTGTAAAACATTTTCTACTACTTTGTTCCCATGAGTTGGTAGCTTTTGCACTTTAAGTGAAGAGAACAGATTAAGGGCGGAGGGCACTGTTATTTTAAAATAGAAGGAGGTTGGAAATAGATTCTTTTAAAATACTTTTTAAAAAATCACCTCAGGCTTTGGAAACATATATAAATAAAAGCCAGAGTAAAGAGTATCTCCTTCTAAATCAACCTAATCCAGTAATGCCCCTTTCAAGTTAATGGTTGCTCTGAAACAGAAGCTATGAGATATGTGGTTTTGCAAAAAGCCCAGTACTTGCAGTCCCACTGCAGAAGGTAGTTCTCTCTCACTTCCCCTCCTACTCCAGAGTTAGCTTCTTTTTCATATTCAGATGACTGTTTATGAGCTCAACCCTGTTTCAACTGTCACTCTTTGCATCAAGGGGAGATAGATGGGACACACCAACCCCAACCTAAATGACCTTTGGATGTGACAAGAGTTTTAGGTCAGCCTTGCTAAATGGAGGCCTTGGTGTATCGAGACATGCCTTGGGGTGAAATTTACAGTGAATTTATTATCTCCCAATGCCCTTTGGACTGCTTCCCACCATCAAACACCATGGCAGCACTTGGAACAGGAAGAAATACATTAACTGGAATCTGATCGTTTTAAAAGGTTACAGCTGCCCAAATATAATTTAATTTCATACTTGCCCTTTGAGGGTTTGGTGTATATTTTCATTTTATGACTGCAAATGATAAAGCTCTTAAGATTCCAGGCAATAAAAAGGGAAAAAAAAAAGTATTTTAAGGGTTAGAAGTCTATTCAGTTCATACTCAATGAGTGAAGTGACAAATTAGTTTTTTTAAAAAAATCTAACATTTCTCTTTTTTATTTGGATCATCTCTTATTCCCCTTGTGATCCTACACTTCAACTTTATTTGAAATCAGTATGTTAACACCAACCTCAGATCTCGGCAAGTTTGAAAATAAAAAGAATAATGAGGAAATGAAGATAAAGTCAATCTGATTTAAAGTAAAAATTCTTTAGTATGGGGAACACATATTTTTCCAGTAGCATTTCCTCTCCTAATTGGGAAAATTTACCCACTAAAGCATATCTACACCAAATCGACTTATCAATGACCTGTACCTCTCTAGTGTAGACACACTTGCACAAAAGGTAATAAAAGGCTGACAAAACACTCTATAAATGCCACAACACTGCCTCATCAATTTAGTTAGTAAATATTTCCACTAATATTTTCAACCACTAATATTTTCAATAGATATGATGTTACTATTGCAATATAATAAATAAGAAAAAATCAGATAAATAATCTAGAGATTATTTTAGCCTTCAAACAAACAAACAAAAAGCCAAAAAAGCTCCCCAGACCAACTTTTGCTCTTTCTATTTAATTCAGTAATTCTAACAGATTTTTAAATGTCAATCCGATAGAGTTTGAGGCAAACCAGTATTTTGGATTCACTATTAATAATGACAAAAACCACATAACAAAATTTTAAATTCACACAGGTCTCGTGCAACTTAAAGTTGCCTGTGTGTGTGTGTGTGTGTGTGTGTGCACGCGCGCGCACACACGCGCACACACACAAGCACCTGTACATGTGAGTATACACATATGCTTTCATTCATCATTCTTTAATTCACTAAACAAATATTAATCGAAAGATATTGTGATAGTACCTATGAAGTTTATACTTAAAAAAATTTTAGAGTATTTTGGAGCCTCCCTGGTGGCGCAGCGGTTAGGCGCTGCGCTGGGCGGGGCAGACCTCTCCTGCCTCACCCGCTGCTCCCCTCAGCAGTGTGTTTCCATTGATCTGCCTGTGCTGTTCCCCATTGTGTCTCTGGTGAACCCTCCCACCGCCCCACACCTCTGGTCTGTACCCCAGCTTGTATGCATAAATAAATAAATGTTAAAAAAAAGAGAAAAAAATTAGATTATTTTAAAGTGTTTTCCTAACTAAGAACAGCAGAGAAACACAAAGAATCAACATTTAAGTATTGTAACACAAGCATATTCAATAACTATAAATATTAAGATTTTTATTAGCAAATTTTAATTCCATATTGATATGTTACTGTGTTAAAAATATTTTGCATAGTATTAAGTCTGCATAACAAATCGTCTGGGACACATAAAATTACTATCCCCATTAACAGAGTATAAAATGTACCTCAGCAAAGGAACTTGACTTTGGGAGCAAGTTTAATGGTAACTAAGACTCAAATACTTTGAATGGCTTTTGAGGAGACAATACTTATTCTTTTCCTTAATCACTTATTTATCCTTCTTTCAGTCAATAAAAAATATATATGTAACGTGAGAACAATTATTATTCAGGAATCATTCTTCATAAGTTCTACTAAAATAGCCAATAAGTACATGAAAAGATGCTCAACGTCACTAATCATCAACAAAGTGCAAACACAAACTACAATGTGATTCTACCGCACACTCATTAGGATGACTATTATAAACCAATAGCAACACAGAAAATAACAAGCACTGAGAAGAAGATAGAGAAATTGGGAACCTTGTGTTTGCTGGCAGAAATATAAGAGTGTATTATCTGCGGAAAACATTATGGTAGTTCCTCAAAAAATTAAACATAGAATTACCAAGGTCCAGCAATCCCACCTATTGGTATGCACCCAAAATACCAGAAAGCAGGAACTAGAACAAATATTTGTACACCCAGGATCATAGCAACATTATCTACAATAGTCAAAAGCCGAAAATGCCACAAATATCCACCATCAGATATATGGATAAACGAAAGTGGTAAAAACAAACAATAGAATATTTGTCACCATTAAGAAGGAAAATTCTGAAACATGACACAAGATGCCTGAACCTTAACAATATTATCCTATATTAATAAACCAGACACAGAATGCAAAATATTGGATAATTCTACTTACACGAAGTGCCTCTAAGGCAGACAATAGTAGAGGGGAGACTGGGGTGGGAACACGAGGGGTTATTTTTTAATGAGCATGGACTTTGAGTGTGTAAAGATGAAGAGTTCTGGAATTGGGTGGTGGTGACGGCTTCACAACAATCTGAATGTACTTAATGCCACTGAACTGTACACTTAAAAATGGTCAAAATGGTAAGTTTTATGTTATGTATATTTGACCATGATAAAAAAAAAACAATGTAAGAATCATTAAAATTATTTTAAAAATCTGGGTCACAATCAAAATTTTAAAAGTAAAATTAAATGCAAAAAAATTTGTCTTCACTCCCATAAAATAAGATGAGAGGGCCTACCTGGTGGCGCAAGGGGTTAAGTCTCAGCACTATGAAGCTACCCACAGCCACTGCAGCACAATTTCAATTCCAGGCCAAGGAGCTTCCCACATGGCTCAGCAGTCTCTCCTTTCTCACCCACTGCTCTCAGCAGTGTATTTCAGTCAATCTGCCTGTTCTGCTCCCCACTCTTGTCTCTGGTGAATCCACTCACCCCCACACCTCTGGCCTGCACTACAGCTCTTTTATGCATGAAAAAACAAATCTTTTTTAAAAAAAATAGGATGAGAAATTAACATAAATAGAAAGCAAAATGATTACTTTCTTGAGATGAGAATGAACAACAACAAAAAAATGCTGGATTCACAACAGTTGACAGAGCTGAAAACTATATTAAAATAGAGGGACTGAGAGAGCCACTGCTGAATTATAGGACAGCTGGCGGTCTTAGCTTCAATTGTCCTGTCAGATAGTCTGGGACTCCTGTGCAGTAGAGAGGTCTTTTCTTTTTCTTTTCTTTTAAAGATTTATTTATTTATGCATACAAGCTGGGGTACAGGCCAGAGGTGTGGGGTGGCGAGAGGGTTCACCAGAGACAGAGTGGGGAGCAGAACAGGCAGATGGACAGAAATACACTGCTGAGGGTAGCAACGGGTGAGGCAGGAGAGGTCTGCTTCACCATGTGGGAGTCTCCCTGGCCGGGCATCGAACTCGCATCACCACTGCTGACAGCTCCACAGTGCAGTGCTTAACTGCTGGGCCACCAGGGAGACCCCAAGAGAATTCCCTTCTGAGGTGATCAAAGACAGCAAGGAAATTCTAGTGGGTAACAGACCTGCTTTGTATTCTAACTATGAAGTTAAAACTCATAAAACTGTAAACCTGAAATACAGTTAATTTTACTGGAGGCTAATTTTTGAAATTAAATAATAAAAGATATAATGCCAAAACTCAAACCAAATATGATGTCACTCAACAACTATGACTTATAATTATTGTTTTGGCCTTTTTTACAAGAAAAAAAATGAAAAAAATGGTAATTTTGTAACCTATGGACTATAATGTTTTAACAAACTATAAAATCTAGACTTGATCTTTTTGTGTCTCTAATACGTTCATAAGGGTCTAAAGAATGAATAACAAGTGGTTTGAAAGTTCAGGCGAGCAAGGAGCAGGGATCACCACCCACAAATTGTGATGATAGGAGCATAAACTACTGATAGAACACTATTAAACAAACAAGGTAAAAGCAATTCTTTCCATTTCAGCTGATGCTAAGAAACCAACTGTGCAGCACTTTCTTAGTATAAAAATAAGGAGCTGTGGGCCTCCCTGCTGGTGCAGCCG
Organism: Scalopus aquaticus; assembly: GCA_004024925.1. NCBI lineage: Eukaryota > Metazoa > Chordata > Mammalia > Eulipotyphla > Talpidae > Scalopus > Scalopus aquaticus. Next base: position 218,742 of record PVIJ01000789.1, read on the forward strand.
TTAAGCACTGCGCTGTGGAGCTGTGGGCAGCGGTGAGGCAAGTTCAACGCCCAGCCAGGGAGATTCCAACATGGTGCGGCAGACCTCTCCTGCCTTGCCCGCTGCTCCCTTCAGAAGTGTATTTCCGTCGATCTGCTTGTGCTGATCCCCACTCTGTCTCTGGTGAACCCTCTCGCCGCCCCATGCCTCTAGTCTGTACCCCAGCTTGTATGCATAAATAAATAAATCTTTAAAAAAATAAAGAAATAATGAGCTGTGCTTCTATCTCTATGTCTTTCCTTTCCAAGAGAACTCACACTTTTTCTCAGTCTCTGAAGCATAGTTTGAAAACATCCAGTTCTCGTGGAAGAGTGGACCGTTACCGGTTTTATGGTCTAAATGGAAGCCTCCATTGTGGATGTGTTCATTGTGTTATTTGACTTTATTAGTAGAGTAGATAAATTAGGAATGAAAACATTTGTAGGCTAGCTATCACTTTTAATTTAATGTGCCCCCCCAAAAAAAAAAAGATGGAAGAAAGAAAAGAAAAGCAGGCCAGATATATTTTCCTCTGAGAGCCTCCAATCTTGCCATTTGGTATTCCCAATTTCAACCATGCCTCATCTACTCCTATCTGAATTACTGCTAGAATTGTTTAAACAACAAGCAAGTATTTCTAAAGGACACAGCTTCTCCATCTTGCTACCAGTGTGAGTGAATAAAAAAGTAGATGGAGGCCCAGAACTTGATGGACGAGAGAAAAGGAAAGAATTGAAGAAAAAGAGAAGGGGAACAGAAAGAGGTAAGAACTGAAAGGAGAAACAGGAAAAATTCAATGAGGAAAGTGGAAAAGAGGAAGCCATGCAAGTGAGAAAGAATGACTTTTTAGAAACAGGAACAGAAACTAGATAATTTGGAAATAGGTTCCTATTTTAAAATCTTCAGCAGGCTTACCGACTAAAGAGCTGATGGTACTCCATCAAGCTGGTGATTCAAAATCAAACAACACTCTAATAGTGGCATCAAGTTATTTTATGTGCAATTGTTACTTGTGTCTAGGTAGGCCTTTTCAGGTATGGAAAAGTTTTCACATCTTGTCCATCAGGTAATAATCTAGAACTGGTTTGAACTTCTCGTCTTTCCTTCTCATTCCATGGAGAAGGACATAATTGAAATTGCTTGCCCACTTGGAACCTCAGAGCTCACCTGTTTTCAAAATTATAAAAGTGTTTCTTTTGAATGCTTCAGATCAATAATTGCCTCCTCACCCTCCTGCCAAATGTTCCCTGACAGCACAGGCACCTCCATACTGTGAATCACAGCCACCTGCTTATAAGGTACAAAGGCACCTTCTGAAGATTTCTGGGACTCTGTCTATTCTGGGACTTCTGTCTACTTATGCTACATTTCACCCACCCTCTATGACCAATAGAAAGCTATCCTTACATGCATTTTAAAAATAAGAAAATGTGAGATCTGGGTAGGTTAAATGACAAGACACACACCTCACTTCAAGGGCAGCTTGCGATCAGAACACTGTGAGCTGTGCTGAGCAATCTTGGACATTAGAGAGAGCATTAGACCAACTACTTTGGCTGCTTTTATTAGGCCCTAACTATGTTATTTTTCCATATGCAAATTTTACTTCACTAATCCAATAACAGATAATAAAGCAGTAACCACAAAAAGGAGTATTTATTATAGCCAGACACTATGCTAACAGTTTTTCCTATAGAATCGCAACTGTCCAGCTGTAAAACTTTTACAAATACTGCAACTTTCCAATGACACAGCTTTCCCCTCAAAGGGACAAGTTTTTCCTTTCAGTTATGTCAATGTTATGAAAACAAAGATGCGCTAGTAACTTATGCAATGGAAAGAAATAAATTCTTCTAATTTTTAGAAGGAAAACACAAGGCTTTTTGTAATCTTCAAGGTTGATACTGAAGAGATATTTCCTTTTCATTAAATACAGGGACATAGTTCTCACAAAAGTGGGCAACCCAACTTGAATTAAGATGAATTTCTCCATTTCCCACATACCTTTAGACTATAGAGAACAACTGTCTATACTAGACATGAACTTACTAACCTGAAACCAGCAAGAATGTGTTAGGGTCATTTCTAACAGTGGAAAATCCTGAGTCTAGGAGACAATGATGAGGATGAGAGCAGCTAAAGATGACTAAGGCTTACAGGCATTTTGCATGTACTGTCTTCCCTAATCCTCACAACTTTATCATGCAGGGACAATATTTCACATTAAGAAACTTGACCATTGATACACACAAATAAGATCTCCCATTACAGAGCTCAGGCTCATAAACCATAATGCTAGCAATTGTAAGATTGAACATTTTTAAATGTTTAAATAAAATTGGAGGGACATGCTTAAAGAAAGGGAGCAAAAAGTATAAGCTCTATATCCAGTTACTGTACCAGTATACGGGCATACTATTAATGCTAAGTGACTACAATGCTAATCTTGAACCTATGGAAGCTAGCTGTTTCATACTGCATTTAATTCTGGCTTGCGCTGAAGGTAATACTAAAACACCAAACTTGCAATTTCTCTGAAGAGAAACCAGATGCAAGATGAAGCAAATGAACATGAGAACAAAAATGAAGACCTTGTAAGGGGTCTTTGTTTTGCTGTTCATTGTTCAGTAATGTCTTGGCTTATCTTCTGTATGCTAAACCAAAAGTTTTGGCTGTGCTATCTCTAAGAATTAAAAGTTCCTTTAAAACTGAAGAACTAAATACAGGGAAAATAAGTCCTACAAGAACTTCTTAGGGTACAGATTTGAAGAAGCAGTTGTAATAGGTGTTAGAGTGGCTGTAGAGTCCAATTCCAGATGAAAACTTGTTATCTTAAAGCAACTCGATCAGGTGGGACAGTATTTTCCAAGTTCCACTCCATTCCAAAAAAAAAAAAAAGGAAGCAATTGTGATTTTCACTATCATTATTACTTTTCTCATTACTGTTGGAGTTCTAGTATTGGGGAAACAATTTCTACTTTGGAGGCATTAATTACTCAGACCCAATGCTCCCAAGCAAATCATCTGAGAGCATACTTCCTCTGTTCTTACACTGCTTCCTGCTTACTCTTTATCTGAGAAGCAGTTGGGTAAGAAAATGGAAGATGGCATTAAGAGAAAGGTCAGGATTGAGAAAGGTCAGGATTTAGAAAGGTGGAAAAATGAGTGTGTCCCCACCCTCTTTCTCTTCATGTCCTCATTTTGGCAGGTCAGTACTGAGAAACTTCCACGGGAAACAGCACATTTGAAATCTGCTGGGCTGGCTTAAGCATTCGATGGGAAGGAGTCAAATCAGGTTCTATTTTCAAGTCTCGTGAAGACACTTGCCAACCAAACACAGCTCAAAATGTTAATGTGGTTTTTCTCTGTGGTCTTTCTCTCAGAACAGCTCATTCAAGACTGCAAAGTCTTATCTGCATGATTATATAATCATCTTCAATACTATCTTTCTTCTAAGAAGCAAGTAAAACATCAACAAGACTTGTGATGTAAACAGTCTCACTTTGAACCTCCTATGAACAAACAGATATGAAAAAGCATGCTTCTCTGTTGTTTTGTTTTCTAATTTCCTTGATCTTTCAAACAGCTTTTCACAAAAGATTTAATTCACAGAGCACAATCACTGAGCTCAGCAAAATGAATGCAATTCAGAAGGGTGTCATTGTTACTAATATGCAAATTTCACATTGTTTTATTCATCCTTAATAATATAAATGCAAAAATAACAATTTCCTTTTACATAAACAACTTAAAATAATATATATGAAAATATGTACTGGTTTTAAGTACACTGTGGTAAAATGGGAAGAAGTTAGATTTAGTTTTCAGTTGCCAAGATTCCAGACACATAGCTGTTAATATCTGCTTCAGTCAGGTCACTACGCAGAAGTCTAAATAGCCTCATCAATAAAATTAAAGAGTTGGAAGAGAAGAGTGATTTTTAAATTTTGTTTGAGTAACATACTCTTTCATTCAAACAATCTTAGCCAGTAGAACTCCATCTATAAAATAAATAAAAGTGAATGGCTCTGCTTGGGAGTGCTTGGAGCCACTTGGTGTTCCTATGACTAGTTTAAACAACCGTGTTCCATTGTCTTGGAAGACCTTCCCATTTCAAATATACTTGCTAAGACATGAGGCTATATGGCTCGCCTCAAGTTCAATTCCACTGTTTTCATTTCTTTCATTCTCTTACATTTCAAGCTCCTCCATGATCCAGAAGGAGTCTTAACTGATTCATCTTTATGATCATTAGCTTAATAGCTTAAAAAGAATACATACTTGTGGGGTAAATACAACTTCTAGGAAAATATGGGGACTATGAAAATAGTTTGCTTTTATATACAAGTTTGAAACCACAGAACTGCTTACTTAGAGGGAGTAATGAAAAGTTTATAGTTTTTCAAAGAAAGACTAATATGAGAAATAGTTTAGCGATAGATGATAAAAGATAGAATAAGAGGTAATGTCTTAGTAAATAGTCTAATAATGCAGCTAGAAAAACAGTAAGTTTTCAAGGGTAATACCAGAAAAAGGTATACAAAGGTTCTCTACAAAACTTAGAATGTTAAGCTCAAGTAAATACTCATTGTTTTTTTGGGCAAACTGGAATGGGTCTTAAACTTATGCCATCCAGGGGAATAGAATTATTACCTAGTAAATAAGATGATTTGCTTCAGTTTCACTGACTTGCTTTCCATGCTGCCTTGCAAAGTAAATCGACATAAGAAAACTCTACCTAGTCCTGGGGCCTCCCTGGTGGCACAACAGGTTAAGCACAGCTCTGTGGAACTGCTGGAGGCTGCGGTGAGGGTTCGATGCAGGCCTGCCTGGGTGATTCCGACATGGCACAGCAGACCTCTCCTGCCTCGCCCGCTGCTCCCCTCAGCAGTGTATTTCCGTCCATCTGCCTGTTCTGCTCCTCACTCTGCCTCCGGTGAACACTCTCACCATCCCACACATCTGGCCTACACCCCATCTTGTATGCATAAATAAATAAATCTTTAAAAAAAAAAAAGAAAACTCTACCTAGTCCTAATATGCAATACTGCCATTAAGCAACAACAACAACAACAAAAACAAAAACTGGTATCATCAGCTAATAACTAATGGATCAACCATAAAAAACAAGCATTTATTATTACCTAGTACATAGTGTTTGATAAATGGTAACCCATTCCTTTACTGCTAACCACTTTAAATTAAATTGTCTCATTTAATCCTCACAATAAAGATATCATTTAAACTCACATTTTAGAGAAAAGAGAACTAAGTCATGGGGAGGTCAGGTAATCTGCCCAAAGTCACAGGCTAGTAAATAGCAGAACCATGATGTAAGGCACAGATGGCTGCAGGTACCACACTTAATCATTATGTCATATATTCCCAGTCACTGAGTAATAGTCTCTTAAAAATATCAATCTAGAGATAATGCCTTAATGTAATAATTTTTTTCTTTGGCCTTTATTGTTTTTCTTCTATCCTTTGCTGAGAGATTAAGTTTATATATATAAACTTATATATATATATATATATATATATATATATATATATAATTAATTAATTATGAAGCCTTCTGCCCTATGCTTACCAGTTCTATGTCACGGAGTTCACATGTTCTAAACAGGATTGAGACTTAGCCATACAAGAAATGGTTAAAATTCATGGATAATATTTGACAGTTTTCTGGGATCAGAAAATTCAGAATTTGTCCCTTTTAAGGGTTAACTGCCTTTATTTGGGTTCTTTAGATTCAAAACTTTTCTTTAGTTAAGTGACTTACGTAAAATTTTATTCCAAGATTGAATTTGTATTCATAATTATCCTTCATTATTAAAGGATACCAGTTATATAAACTAACTTGACAACTAGGCTGAAGAACAAATTTGTAATAGAAATATAAGCTGTGATTTGAAGAACATTAGTTGTTTTCCCTTCTTTATACAAAGTCATGACTAGAAAATTGAATAGCTTTATTTTTCTCGATAAAATGAATAAAAAAGGTTCTTTCAAAATCTCAATAAATCAGTATTGCACTTCTAACAGCAATCCTTTTACACAGGGTCACCCTAGGGTAATCTAACCGTGTTCTGATTAAGAGACTACAGCCACCGGAGAATGGGCACAGACTGGTGGCCAGAAACCCTGGCACCAACAAGTGGTCCCATGTAATCAACAACAGAACTTCAAATAGAATTTTAAAGTTTCCCTTTTATTTGACTGGTCATTACAATACAAATGGGTTCTGTGGAAAAGCACACGTGTGCTGATGTCTGTCAGCATGAATGAGATGCCATGAAGCTGCTGGAAACAAGGGAACACAGAAATAGCATGAAAAAGACACTTCTCGCTCTGACTTCATTGTCCAAATGTCAGACAGCGCTCGGGAACCCCAGGGGTGGTAATAGCTATTGAAGCAGCTCCTACTAAGTCGTTCCTTTAAGAAGATTCTTCACACTGCTGGGTTCTAACTCTAGCCCATATGGGCTTGGAAACGTCAGAGACAATGTTGGCTGCGCTCTTCTGCTGGCCTATTTGCATATGTTCTTTAGTATGCAGAATGTCTCTGTATATAATTTAATTGTTGTTGGGGTTTTTTTGCCTCTATTAATACATATGCAAATGATTCACACTTGCAGCTGTGCTGTATTAATCATATGTGTGCTTCTGTCTGTCTGCCCTGCAGGCTCAGGGGCAAAGAAAGAGGAAAAGAGGGAATTGAGTCTTTTAACCTGGAAGGAAACGTATTCATGCAGACATAAGTCCGACAGCAAACAGCTCACTGGGATTGAGAGAAATGAGGTGCACTTGATCACTTTCATCCTGTATGGATATGGCTAAGACCTGAAAGTTAAGCTGAATACTGGAGTGTCTAGGTAGGTAAAATGTATACAAGTATTGGAGTTGCACAAGCAATTCCTTCAACAGAAGTCCACACATCTGGACCTCTCCATATGGTTATTTCTCCTTATTGATTTTCTCGGGGTTTCTCCTGGTCAGACACATATAGTCATGATCAGTCACTTGTGCTGCCCTGGGAAATATGAGGCATTTATCTGTATCCTGTCATAATTATTGACCTCCTTCAGAGACAGGCAGGAGGTTGATAAAAAGATGAACTTCAGCATTTCATCCACTCTACCTTGATGTTATTCTCAAGCTGACGCCATTTTCACTATGACTTTCTATGCGCCTTTGATAGCTATGAAAAAAGACTGATATCAGTTGATATTTTGTATGATTCATTGTCTAACATGATCACAGGTCATCTATCATTTTTTTCCATCCTAGGAAGGCACATCCCTGATGTTACAGGTTAGAGGAACTGTAACCCCGTGTGATTTCATTTATGACAACTTGTAATTTTGAGTTTTCAGTACAAAAATATTATGATGGGTTTTTAAAATAATTCTACAAAATCATTAAAAAGGTAAATTAATTCAATAAACACTCTTGAATGCTCTTTCTTATTTTGAATAAATGATAACCATCCGCAAAGAATTTTAATCTTTTTTCCCTTGCTTATCATTATTAATCATTGGTTGGAGTAGGCATTTTTGGCTTCCTATAGGTAGAACAGGTGGCAACCATCTTTTGGCCAACACAAATGCAGTATTTATAAACTGAGAAATAAGTTGATAAATATTTCCTTCTAATTTCAAATCTTAGAAGCCTTGTTAAAAAAAACAGAAATAGTAAACTACACTACAACTATTACAATTTAAAAATTCATAATGCCCATTAGGTAAAATGCAAATTAACAATGAACATGAGAAATTACTGTTAGATGGACTACAGCCATATTTGGGCTTATTAGTTAGCTGACTTCATCTAGTCACAAATGTCCAAAAGATTCAAAGTATAACTTTATTTTCCTAAAATTATCATAATTAATTTATAAAGGAGAGTAAGCACTTATATTCAACTTAATTTCAAGATTATAAAGCAGAATAGATTTTTGGGCAATTTTTTCTATGTACATGTTAAAATTTATTCTTCATCCTTTCTTTTAATAGATATTTATTGAGCCCCTAAAATAGTTCAGTACTTGGTTAAATGCAAACGATGGTGAGTCACTGATATCACTGATTTTATCATCTGATACAAGTTAAAAAGTAGGATTTAAAACATATTCTAAAAGTGCTATAACAGCAGAAATACAGTGTGCTCTTAGGACATGTAAGCATCATGTTAATCCAGACTTGGGGCCAGTGACATCTTCCCTAAAAAAGTGAAGTTTTGATTTTCACCCTCAGGTGTAAGGAGAAGTTCGCTTGGGAAAGATGGTGGGTAACAGGGTTCAAGGAAGAGGATGAGCACCTGTAAAGATCTAGATGAGAGAGAGAATTTGAAGTCACTAGAGAATCACTGAAGGCCTTTAAGCAGGACAAGGACATGACTGGACTTTCTAAACTGAGAAAGATGATTTTGACTAAGAGAAAGACCAGGTCGAGAGTCAATGAAGTAAACTAAGAGAAAGTAAGGAGGACACCCTAATGTAGAAGGTTGACTGTCATGATGAAAAGAAAGGTTTGATTTTTTTATTTATCAAGAGTAATGAATGATACTGATTTAATACAGATGGAAGAAGAGGACTAAGGACAGCTCTCATGATTCTGGGTAAAGCAACTGATGGGCAGGTTTAGGGGCAGGGAAAAGAACTGGTGAGCTCTATTCTGGACTCAGTTATAGAATTGTAAATATTGATGTATTTCCCCTTGACAACCTACAAATAGTTGCCTATCTGGATCTGAACCCTGGGAAAGACTAAAAAGGCAGAAGAGACAAAGGCAGATACTTCATTACGAAATAAATAAATAAAATGGTGCCATGGCAACATGTTAACTTGTATGTTTTATATAAATAAGTCATTTTGTCTCCATAAAAATAAAAGTAAACATGACAATATTTCAACTATTTTACCTGCTTTTAAAAGTACACTGTAAGGTTACCTTTTAATGTAAGGTATTTTTTATTGCATGGTAAGTATTTTATTACCTTGTCAAGGAACATTAATAGGTAAGTAATACATAGTGGTCTAATTTAAATTGTATTATTCTGCTTGTCTTTTAAATTAATAGACATACGCAAATAAAGAATCTGGCTATTGGTTTTAAATTAACATAATATTACCCAAGTGTTAATAATTATATGCAAAAGTTTATTTCAAAAGAAAACATTAAGTAAACAAAGTCAAGCAGGAATATATTCATAGTGTCCCTTCTTAGATCTAGGTGTTTGAAAAGAGAGTATTGAATTAACATAGATCTGTGAAAAGCGGTATGAAATGGAAAATGCAGTCTGGAGAGTTGTCATATAAAGTGGGCTCCTTCTTTTCAGTACAGCAATGCATATAGAGGTCACATATTAGTGCCAATTAACGAGCATTAATTTTGTAATTTGATTAGCAGGTCATGGAGATATCCTAAGAAGGGCAGTGTCTTCAAAGTTTAAAATAAAATCTCCTGTACTTGGAGAAGCAAATATAATTGTTTAGAAAGCATGGATTTTGAACTCTGACCTGGCTTTCTTCTGTCAAATGGGATTATTCATACATAACACAAGTGTGGTAACAAGAATTAAATGAGATAATCCTTGTGAAAGACTTTCTAGAAAACCAAGCATAAGAATATAAGATTGAATCTTAATAACTTAAAGTATCCTTGTAGTCCCTGAAAGGGGCTCAAAAGTGAGGGGGGTCTAGTCAAAGTATTGTAAGAGGGTGGTCCCCAGGAAGAAGGGTGTGTTCCAGGTTACCCACCCTTCCCAAGGGAGGGTGGAGCTGAGCAGGAGAGATAAGAAGCTGGAGAAGAGAGAAGGAAAAACACAGAGGAAAAAGAGGAAGGAAGAAATCAGAATGGAGAACCAGAAGAGGCACAAGGAGCAGAGAGACATGTGAGGAAGCTGCACTGGCCTGGACTGACTGAGACAGATGTGGGTGAGAGACCCGAGGGAGGTGACAAAGGCAACACTGATCGTGATTTTGATTTTGTTCTTTTCCTCACAGACTTGACTGACTGTTTCTGACCCTTGATTTTTGCCCACAAGGTGATGGGTGACTTTGGGTGTTTAGTTTAGAAACTATATTTTTTGTCTTTTTTTGTATTATTACACTAATTTTATTAAAGTTTCTTTTCCACTGAAGGTCTTCTATGTTTTGTCCTGATGCAGCAGATGGCAGAACCTATTTAAAATGGGCAGGTTTGGGGGTCTTGTGGTTCCCCTCTCTCTGCCCTGTAACATTATGACTGAAGGACAGATAATGGAGATTTTTTTTTTAAAGATTTATTTATTTATACATACAGCTGGGGTACAGGCCAGAGGCATGGAGTGGCGAGAGGCTTCACCAGAGACAGAGTAGGGAGCAGAATAGGCAGATCAGAAACACACTGCTGAGGGGAGCAGCGGGCGAGGCAGGAGAGGTCTGCCGCACCATGTGGGATTCTCCCCGGCCGGGCAGCGAACTCACATCGCGCGCTGCCGACAGCTCCACAGCGCAGCGCTCAACCGCTGCGCCACCAGGGAGGCCCAGATAATGGAGATTTAACAGTAAAACTAAAATCAAGGCTAGAAAAAATTAAAACTGGCTCACACATTATATTTCACTGAGACCAAACTTCTCAGAAGTACACTCAGGCGATCAGGGCCATTGTAGATAAGGGTTAAGGTAAGATTTCTGACTAGGCATTGTAGTCAGCTTTTCTCTGAGCATTCTGGGCTTAGGTTTGGAGAGAAGAAAATAATTTTGACTCTCTTTTAAAGCAAGGGGACATTAATCCAGGCAAAAGCTGAAGTCAAGGATAAGGATGGATGAATACTGTGAGTCAAAAAGTATTTTGGCATAAGCACGCTGGAAAAGGTGAGAGCCATCCACTTCAGGGAAAAGTCAGACTCTGTCCTGATGTGCATTTGGAATATATTTGCATCTCAGAATCATTTTTTTTTAAATCATAAATAAAACGTTGTGTTTTTGTAGTACTTAGTGGCTTACCTGAAAGATATGTCTTAGAACAGTGCTGATTTCTGTGATTGCCATGAAAATATTTTAATGGGCACAATGCTACTTACATAAAAGTATCTTTACCCTATTTATAGATCAAATTATAGTTAAAGCACGTACAGATCTGTTTGGTCTCTTTTTTCTTGTTTTCTGGTAAAGAAAAAAATTCAACATGTTTAATTTTAAAGGAATTCTATTACATATCTATAATGAGGACAGAAACAAAACTTAATTTGTGTCAAATATTCTAGTATCTCCACAGCAAAAGAAGGCAGGATTGTTGCCGTAAGAATCGACTTTCTAGTAGCATCCTACAGTGATGGGGGGATCCCCTCCATCAACTTGCCCTCACTCCTGCTCAACAGTAATCCACAGGAGAGAGGGAATGAGAACATCTAATTCACTTTGAAAATCGACATCCTAAATCTCTAAAACTCCTATTTTTCCACATTCAAATCTATTGTTGTATAGTCTTCCCTCTTCTTTTAACTCTACTGCTCTTTTTAATTGTACCTATTACAATCACTTTTTCTTGTGAAAGTGACTTCCCAGATTCCATTTCAAAGGGCAACAAATGTCTCGTTAATTTTACTGTCCCCAGGGTCTGACACTTCCCAAGGTACTTCCAATTCAAAGCAACAGAGGGGCACATTGCAGTTTTCTAAGAAAAGGCAGAACAAGAAAGACTGCTATTACCCTCTGAGAACACAGTAGGGCTCGGCTCCTCCTGGATCCCCTATGAGACAAGACGAGACTGGCTTTTCAGAAACTTACCAGGTCCTCTGACAATCCCTAGTGCTGACCAGCTGCCTCTATCTCTTGATGCTACAACATATAACTACATTTCTCCTCACATATCAAGATCATCTATTATGACAATGCACTTTCATGAAGACAATTTAATTGCATGAAGCACAACTGCTTTGTATCTGGCTTCACAGGCAAACTGTCTTTCAAGCAAAATAAAAAAAAAAAAAGACTTTTCTCAAGAGGGAAGATTAATTCTATTGTTGGATGATCTGTTATTCCCATTCCATCAGCTGCCTAACTGTAAAGTCAGTAACAACAGAAACTAGGGAAGATTGTGTAGGACACTGATTCGGAGAATTAAAAAGTTAATGGAAGACACCTTTAATGAAAGATTCTCTTTTCAACTCAGAGACAACACTTCTACAGTCACTTGGGCATCAGGTAAAGTGCTCACCTTCTTGGGTAGGTGGGAGTATATACTCTGTAGGGTGAAGAGGTTGATTGTTGCCTGGGCAGTTGCCTTGGGATTCTGGACAGTCAGGCTCACCCAGCCTACCTCTCCTTGCTCACCCATGGAGCAGGCATTTGCAGGACAGTAAAAAGACCAACAAAGTGCTCAGGATACTGGGCCCCTTCAACAATTTTAAATGCAGTTTTGTTTTTTTGTTTTTTTTAAAGTTACCTTGATCCCTAAGGATCTTTTTGAAAATCTTTTCTATTTGTTGTTGGTGTTCTTTTCTTCTCAATGAGAACCATTCTGTGATGAACTTACGGCACACAGAAAACAGCAAAAAACAACAGCTCATTTTCTTACATCATACCCAGCAATAAAAAAAGTACAAGAAGTTATCTTTAGACTGGAATACAGGGCTATGCATTTAAAAGTATTAACATCTCAACTTTTGGTGGAGAAGCAGTGCAAGTAAATTCAAAAACAAAAAAATGTGTGAGACAAATATCACTAGTCACTTTTATTTTGCTCTAACACGGTAATGGCTGTTTCGATGTTTACTTAACCTTTGTCTCTCTCCTATTGTTCCATGACTTACCTGCAGTTGGAGAGGGCCTAAGCCTGGTGTTGCTGCGGCAGCAGCTGCCATGGTAGTTGGGATCAGCTGAACAGGGTAAGGGTCACCTAAGTGAGAGAATAATAGAGGCGTCAGCACCTTTTATCTACTCTCCACCTGCAAATTAAACTCATGCGTTCACTCTTTCCAAAAGCCTTCTTTTGTGTGTCTTGCTGGGGCCTAATGAAATGCTCTATTGTGCAGCCTTTTACTAGCACTCTTTTCACAATCCTGGCTGAGAGAGGAATGTGAATAAAAGGCACAAGCAATTAAGGCGGAAACCTCATCCTTTTTTCATGATGTATTTAGGAAAATGGGAGGAAAAAATACGCATTGATCAGAGAGCTGCACTTTACAACACACACACACACACACACACACACACACACACACACACACACCTGACAATCTTAATATGAGCACACTGACTCCTCAGCAAATTTAAAATGTTGGTATAAAAGGAACTTAACTAAACTGAACTCCATTTTAACAAACGAAACCGCAAAGATTTAAGCGAAGTAGGTTATCTTTTGAATGCTGTTATTGTCTTCATTCAAATCACCTCTTAAATAAACAAAGTTATGGTAAACACTATTCATTTTGAAGTTATATAAATATTGGTAGCTTTATTGGTCCAGAGATAAATGCCTATAAAAAATACAGTATGGGGCCTCCCTGATGGCACAGGGCTAAGTCTCAGCACTATGACGCTATCCAGAGCCACTGCAGCATGAGTTAGATCCCCAGCCAGAGAGTTTCCCACATGGCACAGCAGACCTCTCCTGTCTCACCCGCTGCTCCCCTTAGCAGTATATTTCAGTACATCTGCCGGTTGTGCTCCCCCCTCTGTCTCTGGTGAATCCTCTCACCCTTCCACACCTCTGGCCTACAACCCAGCTTGCATGCATAAAGAAATAAGCTAAAAAAATATATAGTATGATCTAATAAAGGGGATCCATTGCATGTAAAGGATGAAATTGGACTTTTGGTGGTGAACTCAATGTAGTATCTACATGTGCTGATTTATAATGATGCACAACTGAAACCTACATGTCATACACTGACAGTTCAAAAAACATTCTTTAACTATATAGACAGGAAATAGAAGCTTTCTTCCCAAAGGATTTTGGATTGTGGGTCTATAAAAAAATCTTAGCAATTCAAAATTAATCTTAAAATTGTAATATATATATGATCCATAGTTATACACACAAATATATCTATGTATGCATACATACAGAAGATCATAATGTTTATTTGTGATACAAATACATATTTTTTCCACTTAATAAGAAGTGTAACAAACTTTTTGCACAGAGCCCAATGATAGGCTATTATGATGTATGTATAGGTATATACATCACTGTCTAAAACATGAACACAAAAAATAATTGAAAACAACTATAAGAACAATTTTCTAATATGTAAAACATTTTTTAAAAATGTAATTTGCAAAAAAATAGTTGACTATCAAATATAACTGAAAATAACCCAGCTAATATGTTCATTCAAAAATACTAAGCATTCCTTCAGACACAAAAAAATAGAGCCTTAATTAAAGAAGAATAATATACAGAAGTACATTTACTGGGAATTTAATGAAGTTTAAAGCTTTGGGGGTTCTGGGAAAGGCCCTTAGCAGTACAGCAGGAGGCTATGTTTTTATATTTGCCAGCTTTCTTCTTTTTTATAAATGAATATTCTCTCTTGCACTTAAAGCATACATATGAAAATCATGCAAACATAATTTTCATATTTTGAGTCTTACAGAGGTTCCTCCAAATTGTATTTTTCAGGATTCAAGATATAGGCAATCCTGGATAACGTTAGTAAATAATCCTGATAAAATAACATGATTTGAGAAACTGGTTTTGTTACATGTTATATTGCTTAAAACTGCAATTTCCAATAATCTGTCGACAACATTAAGTGAGGACTTACTATACCTGAATTTACTTCTGTGATCTGACCTTCCTACATCATACAGATGATTTGATGATAAGGATAAAGTATAATGACTAGATTACACTGTGGGTGTTTCAAACCTGGTCTAAGAGGTCAAAAGACAGCCTGCAGGGAGAAGTCATGTGTAACTTGAAACTGGAATTAAGTGAGAGCTAGTCAGGCAAAGAAGGGAAGGAAAACATTCCATTTCCATGAAGACACAGTCAAATGGGAGTACTTTTTTTCATAGCCAAGTGTCTACCTTGCTGGAGTCCAGAGTATGGGTAGGGGAACAGAGATAAGTATGATTGATGAGGAAATCAACCCAGATGATGTATGGCTTTCCAAACAATAGTAAAGAACCTAAACTTTACACTATATGCTAAAGAAAACCATGAATATGGAATAGAAACAGTTGGGCTAGAGGCTGAAAACTATAATCCACAGTAAAAGGAGAGAGAACGTGTATAATGAATGTGAATAATGGTTTGGATTAGGGTGGTGACATTGGGATAGCGGCTCATGGAGAGAGTCAAGTGACATTTAAGAACTGGCAAAAGTGAATAATTGTGTACACATGATGGTAGGGGAAGATTCAAGGATGACTCCCAGAGTTTCCACTGGAATCTATGATTAGAGAATGGTACTACTCACTGGTTTTGTGAAGGAGGATGAGAAGCAAGACTGCCACGTTGGGCCTGTTATGGAGGAGGTGAGGCAGGCAGGAATAAAAAGTTCTGTTTCAGACATTTTTAGTCTGAAATTATTAGAAACCCAAGGAGATGTGTTCAGTGAGGCATCTGATAAACACGTAAGATTTTAAGGGAGAAATCAACACAGAAGACATAAATTTGACACTGGTCAGCATATGTCTGTAATTAAAAGGTATACGCCTTCATTAAACCATTTAGGACTTAACTGTAGATTTAAAATAAGAGGTAAGAGCTCTGAGGATTGGAGTGTAGGATACACTAATATTTATAGTCAGGGAGATAACTAAAAACTGAGCAAGGAAAACTGAGGAGAAAGTTTTCCACGAGTCATGCAAAGAAATGTATTTGAAAGAATGCTCTGTTTCTTTGAATGCTGGATTTAGAGATGTGGGAGGCATCAGTGACTTCTACAAAGGCAACCTTAGTAAAGTGTAGGGTGAGGAAACCAGTCTGTAGTGGGTGCGATCAAGAGGATGACTAAAAGTAAAATCCTGAGGCAGGAAGGTTACAGCCTGCTTTTCAAAGTTAAGTTCCTGAAGAGCAGCATTGGCATAACCTAGAAGAGTCTTAGAAAAGCACAACTTTAGACCCCACCCCAAATTTGTGGTAGGCAGCTTCTGTGATGGAACCAATGACTCCCACTTCCTGCTATTGGTGACCTTGTGTAATTCCCTTTCCTTGAACAAAAGGTAAAAGATGAAACATGACTTTTGAGATTAGGTTCTTAAAAAAAAAAAAAAAAGACTAGCTCTGTCTGACTTACCCCGTTCCTGCCCCTTTCATCTCTTAGAGAAAGCTCCTATGCTGTGATTTGCCCTATGGAGAGGACCAGAAAGCAAAGGAATGATGTCTTCCATCAGCAGCAAGAATGAGGCCTGCCAGGAGCCAAACAGATTCCTCTGCAGATCAAGCCTAAGCCTATATCTTGACTGCACGTATGGGAAAGATCCTGAGCCAGAGGTAGCCCTCACCGCTGTGTCCAAATCAATACTAATTGTTTTAAGCCATTAAGTCGTGGAACAATTTGTTACAGTCACAATCATGTAACCTCTGAATTAGAATTCAAATTTTGACAAGGTTCCCAGTTAAATTCAAATACATTTGAAAAGTGCTGGAACAGACAATTATACCATGGTGTTTTGCAGAAGCTAGTGGAGCATGAGTTTTCAAGTAAATTTTATTAAAAACAAATATACTTGTAAAACTTTTAGCAAGCTTGTATACCAATGAGAAAGGTCTAGTAAAAGGAAAGAACTGAATTTGCAACAGAAAAGACAATTAATGTTACATGATAAGACAATTTATCACATGATATTTTTAATATTTCATCTAGAACACACTATCTGATTTTATAAAGTAAAGGGAAACTTAGATGTTTAAAAACTTAATTGGTATTTAAGCACATTAGCTAAAATAGCAAATATTATATATAGTATGACCATTAGAATTGACAAATACTTAAAACTATGAGATTCATGAGTGTTCCTCAATTAATCTTGAATTTAAATGCTGCAAAAGTAGAGAAGTAATCTTCAGCAGTAATTTGACTTACATAAATTAATTTCTCTGTTGAAAATTAATCAGTTAATATGGACTAGTAATATCTACCAATGGCCCATAACTCTGCTGGGAGTGGTGGACGACAAAAACCACAAAGCTAAAGAAAACTTTGGTCTCTATCTACTACACAGTGTTCACCTTTTCTAATTAAGGGATTATTTGAGCAGTACTGACCAGCAGAGTGAGTGCTAGAGGAGTTAAGGAGAACCAATTCCAGACTTCAATCTTTAGAAAACAGTAAAGGTGGAAATAAGAGTGAACTCGGCCCATAAGATTTATAGGATGTGCAGGTGTGTCAGGTGGAGTGAAATGCATGTTCAAAGGTGAAGAGAAAACCACTTTAATAAATAGGTGACAGAATAAGGTGGAGAGAAAGGAGACTGAAGGCAGGGAGCTAGGAACGTCACACTATAAACTTGAAGACACTTGGATACAAAAGGTGATGAGTATCAAATGAAGTTTCAACAAGCATGATCAGGGAGGTGAAAGTAGTAAGAGGTCTTAAAGATGTCCCCAGATCTCTAACCTAGTGGCAGAGACTTACTCGCAAATTTGAATTGATAGCTAACCTCCAAATAGGTGTTTTGGGCACTTTAAATTATTAGCATCCATAATTGTTAGTGACAAATTTAGTATTACATGAACATTTAAAGTTTATTAGTTAAAGTCTAGGTTATGTGCCTCCTTGGTGGCGCAGCGGGTTAAGCGCAGCACTATGAAGCTATCCAGAGCCACTGCAGCACAAGTTCAATACCCGGCTGGGGAGATTCCCACATGGCACAGCAGACCTCTCCTGCCTCGCCCACTGCTCCCCTCAGCAGTGTACTTCAGTGGATCTGTTCTGCTCCCCACTCTGTCTCTGGTGAATCCTCTCACTGGCCTACACCCCAGCTTGTATGCATAAATAAATAAACCTTTTTTAAAAATTCTAGATTATTCAGTAACATTTTTAAAATAGCATATGTTAGGAATGCCACTCAGCTATTAAAATGATGAAACACTGTTTTTGGTGACAACATGGACGGAATTTGGGTGATTATGCTAAGCAAAATAAGCCAGAATGTGAAAGACAATTACCTGATGGATTCTTTCATTTGTGGATTATAAATAAACAATGAAAAAAATACAACAAAAATAATTCTTGGACTTGTTATCAAAGCGGAAGGGGGAGGTGGACGACAGGGCATAAGGGGTCTATTTGATGGTGTCGTGGCACTAGAACTTTGATGGGAGGCACAGTGAGGGGTATAAACTTTCAAAGTGGGAGCTGTACTTGCGAAATTTACACGGCATTGTAAACTCACGGTAAACCAATAAAATTTTTGTTAATAAAATAAAATTCATACATTTGGATCTTTTTTCTTCTCCTAAATTTGTGAATGGATTATAAATTAAATGAAGTTAATGTTCCGTTAGATAAAGACATAACGTTATACAAACTAAATAACTTAATATATGTTATAGGGTGAATTAAAGCCCACCTCCAAATTTAAACATAGAAGTCTTTAACCTCAGTATGTAAGAAAGTGACTATATTCAGAAATCGGACCTATAAAAGATAATTAAGATAAAATATGGTCATATGGGTGGACCTAATCCAGTATGGCTGGTGTCCTTGTAAAAGGACATTAGGACACAGGTAATACAGGGAAGACAAAGAGAGAAGATGGCCATCTACCAGATAAGAACACAGGTCTCAGTACAAAATCCACCTTAGGGCCTCCATGATGGCAAAGGGGTTAAGTGCTGTGCTGTGGAGCTGTCAGCAGCGGAGAAGTAAGTTCGATGCCAGACTTGGGAGAATCCCAAATGGCGTGGCAGAGCTCTCCTGCCTTGCCAGCTATTCCCGTCAGCAGTGTATTTTCCGTCGGTCTGCCTGTTCTGCTCCCCACTCTGTCTCTGGGAAACCTTTTGTCGCCCCATGCTTCTGGCCTGTAACCCAGCTTATATGCATAAATAAATAAATCTTTAAAAAAAATTCTCTCTTGCTGATACTTAGCTATTGGATGGATGGTCTCCAGACCTGTCACAAAATAGATTTATATTGTGTAATCTGCCCAGGTTGTGGTGTTTTATTAAGGCAGCCCAAGCAAACTATTTTTATTTATTTATTTAAAGATTTATTTATTTATGCATACAAGAACTTGGATGTAGGCCAGAGGTGCTGAGGGTGAGAAGATTCACTAGAGACAGAGTGGGGAGCTAAACAGGTGGATCTACTGAAATACATTACTGAGGGGAGCAGCAGGCGAGGCAAGAGAGGTCTGCTGTGCCATGTGGGCCAGCTCCCTGGCCAGGGATCGAACTTATGTTGCAGGGGCTGGCGATCTCTTGATAGAGGTGTGTCTTTAACCACTGTGCCACTTGGGAACCACCACCACCCCTCCACCCCAAGCAAATTATTATGTATTTGCTACTTATCAATGCAGCAGGAATGAAAAAGATTACTGTTGTCATTATATAACTAATCATATGCAGTTTCTAAGATATAAATATATAATGATAAGCAGGGTATCAACTAATTTCTAAATGTTTGGATCTTAGGCACCACTTTTATTGCAACTATCTCCATCCAATAACAAACATAGATAACTTGAAGTACATCTAACTTCTTACCAGTTTTTCAGACCTGGAATATGCAAACTAGTTTGAAATTTGCCCCAAGTTACTAAGCAAATAAAAAACAAAACAAAACATTAAACTCTTCAGAAAATTCAAAGGATGTTACATGCATGGGTCAGTGTCTTAAAGAGGAAACAGAAGCTGTAAGACGTAGCAAACAAGGTCAAGGTCATTCTTAATGCCATAATGGAAATTCAGAAACTCTTGGGTAGAAAATATCTTTTTATTGAATCAAATACTGTCATCTATTTGTGCCTTTCCTCAATTAACTGTACTGAAAAATATATTACAACAGATTTATTTTGTAAATACCTCATGAGGTACTTAGCAAGGATTAGATAATGGAAAATTCTGACTTTTAAAGTTCAACCATGTGTAAATTATCCAAATTGACTTTCAACTAGTTAAAAGTGATTTCTTTCACTCTTTCCTAGTTTTTAACTATTTGAACAGTTTTCCCCTATGTCTTTCCAGTATTAATTTGCTTCTTATTTCAAATCCAAGTATGGAAAAATTCTAGTTGAAAACTAAAATTTTTCAAAAATTTGAAAAATGTACTGAGGTATATTTGTCAACTGTTTTCAGGATACAACCCAGTTTATTATATCTATTGATACAAGCAATATAGTTAGTATTAAATAAGCTGATAACCCTCAGAAAGAATATTAATTATGTTAATGTTAATTAGTATTATGCCTCCCTAGATAATTATCCCAAGTGATATTATGAAGGGTTCAATTCTATGCTATATAGCATAGAGGAAGGAAAACAATATTTTCCAACAGTGTTATTCGTGTGAAGGTTGTTCAAAAGCATGTATCTTCTCATCTCGGCTCAAGAACATGCACCCTTTCATTCACTGAACTATTAAAAAGGTTCTGGAGGGGCCCTCCTGGTGGCTCAATGGGTTAAGCGCAGTGCTGTGGAGCTGCCGGCAGCTGTGGTGCGAGTTTGATGCCTGGATGGGGAGATTCCCACATGGCACACATGGCTGCCATATGAATCCCTGTGTGCATGACAGCATGATTCACAATAGCTAAGATATGGAACCAACTCAGTATCAACGGATGATGAGAAAGCAGTTGTGGGGGTGCATGCTGCTGTATGTGCACACACCCACCCACGCACACACCCACACAGAGACAGACACAAACACTGGAATACAAGTCGACCCTAAAAAATGATGTAACCATGTCTTTGTGACAATATGGATGGAACCTGATGTGATTATACTAAGTGACATAAGTTAGAAAAAGAAACAAACACACTGGCTGATTTCACTCATGTATGGAATATAAATAACCAAAGAAAACAAACTAGGAAAACACAACAAAAATAATTCTTAGACTCTGTGAAAATACAGAGTGGTTACTAAAGAAGATGAGGAAGAGGGTGGGAAGTCAAGGGGAAGTGAGTCTATCTGATAGTGTCAACGACACCAAAACCTTGGTGGGTGCAGTGAGGTATATATACTTGTCGCCTGAAACTCGTTCAGTGCTGTAAATCAATAAAATTAGATTTTTTAAAAAGATAACCATGAATTTAACTTTTGATAGAATTCGCTTTCTTATATATCACATTGCTTTCTTTTATCTCATGGACCAACAGATGCTTGGGAGGAGCCCCCTGCTATTCACAGGGCTAACAATAACCATTATCTGGCAGTGACCCCACTCTTTCAGGGACATTTTAATCCTCCCAGAGTAAATGATGCAGAAAGACAATGTAAACTATGTAGCTAAAGAAGAAGGTAGACCACTGTCTTGCAGAGTCCTATGTTTTAAACTGAAAGCAGTGCTAAGTCACTTCAAGATTTTAAGCAGGAAAGTGACATAATTTGGTTTGTGTTTTTGATAAACCAATTTTGCAGAAAAGGATAGAATCAACTGGAAGAGTAAAAGATTAGAGACAAAAATATATGCTAAAAATTATTACAATAAGTCAAGTGGAAAATGATAATGGCCTAATCGAGTAATACCAGAAAGAAAGGAGAATTTTGGAGACAAACTTGACGGATTTGATGGAAAGAAGAGATAAGGGGGACAAAAGAAAAAAAAATCAGTCTTTGCCTATATTTTATTTTATTACATGATTTAGGGGAGAAAATATATCATTTTTGTTGGCAAGGGTATGTAGAAAATGGAACCTCATACAGTATTGGTAGGATTGTAGACTGGTCTAGGCCTATGAAAAATACTATGGAGGTTCCCCATAATGTTAAAAATAGATCACCATATATGATCCAGCGACACCACTCCTAGGTATCAATCCAAAGAATACAAAATCACTAATTTGAAGGGATATAGGCACTTCTAATGTTCACTGTAGCATTATTCATAATAGTCAAAAGTTATGGAAACAACCTGAATCCCCATCAACAGAGCAGTGAATTGAGATGATGATGATGATATGTGTGTGTGTGTGTATACAATGTCATAATACACAACTACTGAAACAAAAAATAAAAATTATGAACTCTTGCCATTTGTAACAATGTACATGGAACTAAAAGGGATTATGCTAAGTGAAGTAAGAAGTAAAAAGAAGAGTACCAAACGATTTTACTCATATGAGAAAAATAGAGAAAAAAAACACAAAGAAACTGATAAAACTAGACTAGAAATAGACTAGAAATAGAAACATGATTTCAGAATTGAGGCTACTAAGAGGGAGGATGTGGATAGGAACAAAGGAGGAGGGGGTTCAGGGGCCTGGGGTAAAGGATTATGGGTGCTTTGATGGTGGGGGGTGATATGTAACATACATCTGAGTAGGTGTGAACCTGCTCCCCTATGTCATACCAGTGTTACAAACCACTGTTATCTCAACAAAGAAAAAAATATTTTTTTAAATACATCTTTTTTTACACAAAAGGGTACTCAACTATTCCAAAATCAAGCTTGGATAATTAATTATTCTCTCCGTTAATCTGAAATTAACTAAAATGTCCTGATTTTTAGCATTGTGTTAGATATTTTACATAGATAGATAGATAGATAGATAGATAGATAGATAGATAGATAGATAGATAGCTATAAATGTGGGACTGCATGTATGTGTATGCATGTATAAAATCTCACTGGATCTTTACAACAATTCAATAGCGTTGATATTATGTTCTATTCTGCAACCCTTTCCACTCCCTGCCAAAAAAATGTCCAGGATCTCATATTTAGTAAACACTGTAGTCATAAATGTTTTATTTTTATTTTTAAAATTATGTCTATTGTGCTAACATAGCTTTACAATACTACATATGTTTCAGGGGTATAGGTTCACTAGTCATTAATGTTTTAGTAAGGAAAGCATTAAGGTATACAAAATGTCAGAATATTTTTAAAGCATTATGCAAATATATACTTCAATTTTCAAAACAGATATATTCATTAAAATATAAAGGATAATATTTGCACATATATCACTCTTAAATATAGGAACAATTACCTCTTCTCCTAAACCACAGCCAACTATCTAGACTCTAAAGTGCTTTAGTGTCAAGTAAGGAACAATTTACTTCCTTTCTTCCCAGCTATCTTGCTAAGAAACTAGACTTCAATGACTGCAAGGCCTCCTGTACTTTAGTATTCAATTCATAAATTTTTCTGGAAATGTTTTATAAATGTACTAATGATCTCCAAATTGCCAAATTTTAATGAACATTGTTGAGCAGCAGTTGATGCTATTAATCTTTCCCTCCTTCTCTAAAAACACCAATTCTCTTGATTATAATATGCTGTTCTTGTTCTCAATGCGCACACTGACTTTATTTCCACAACTGCTGTTCTTCCATTCTTCACTCATTCCTTAAATACTGGTATTCCTTGGGGTCTACTGTTTTGGGTGCTTGACTCTTCTCATTCTATTCATCATACCTGAATGACTTTATCCAACCTCATATCTGACCACCATTTATAACCCATACTTCACAAATTTATAACTCCAGCCTAGACCCTTCCCACTGTTTTTTGGACAATTCCCACTAAGTGACCCAGAGGAAACTTAATCTTTACACGTGCAAGACATAATTCATCATCTTTCCTGCAAAACCTACTTCTATTCCTGGTATTCCTATCTCATTTAATGATACTGGGTTACACAGGCTGTAAAAATCAAAGAATGTATCTTAATTTCTTTCTTTCTCTACCCTGCATGACCACTCAATCACAGGGTTTTTTGTTGATTTGTTCACTTGATTTTTAACTCCCTTCATTTTGTGGAATTTCATTTCTAACAAGACCTTTCCAATAAGTCTCCGAAACGCCAAACTCCTGCCAAAGAAATTCTCTATTCAGGTTCCAGTGGCACTTGTTACAGACACACAGCTAATACTCACTGATTGTATTTAATGTATGGTTAAGTATTTATCGGTTATATACTATGGATTAAGACTGAAAAGTGAACAAGAAAAGTATGTCTGGGGTGAATGGATGGGTGAATAGTTGTTAGTATGATCTCAACCTTAGGTTTTAGCCCTTCAGTGGTATTCCAGTTCTTCTGGAATATAACATCTATAATTTCCTGAGTTAGTCTCTAAGGTCCTCAAATTACTAACTTGTCACTTCTTGCCCTTATAGTTTAAATCCAAACTACTTCACCAGGGATACCCTAATCCATTTCTCACTTTCCAGTCTATTTCTAGATTGCTTTTTGCCTGTTTTTTTCTTGGTCTAGAATGCTATATTTGTATCTCACCATTCCCCAAACTTCTTAAATTGTTCGTTGATCTTCATCCTTTAAGATTTGACTTAAGAGTCCCCACTCTTAAAAAGTCTCCCTGATACCTTCCACCAGTCTTACATTTTAATCCATTCTGTTTCTTCTGATTTGTTAAAATTCTATGCATATCCCTATCATACAACATCTGTTTACATCTCATTCTCCCCAACTAAACTAAAAAGATCCAAAAAGCAGTGTTTATGTCTTATTCATCCTGAATTCCACAGTGCCTTAAAATTAAGGTTAATTAAAGGTTGTTAAAATGACTACTGACCAAATAAGGGAAGGAACCATTTATTTATTAAGAAAATTAACATATATCAAACATAGGAGACAAACTCATACCATAACAAAGCTTATGGTTTAAAAGAAGTGGATTTTAAACCAATAATTATACAAATATGGAAGAGCTAGCAATCGCATAAGGTTTAATTATGACAATGATGGTATTTTGGATCAGCTACAAATGATGCAAAGGAAGGACAGAAAGTACTTCGAAGTGGAAAGAGTTCTAGAGTTTCAGAATATGGGATAATAAGCAACCAGAAAAAGTGGTTAAGATGAAGTACATAGGTATATATATAGACGGAATAGAATACCACTCAGCTATTAAAAACAAGAAAAGATGAATTCTTGCCATTTACGACAATATGGATGGAACTGGAGTGGATCATGCTAAGTGAAATAAGTCAGAAGAAAAGACAAATACTGGATGATTTCACTCATATGTGGAATACAGAGATTAAAAAAAAAGGAACAGACTAAACTAAACCAAAACAAAAAAGTCCTAGAAATATGACTGCAGAATTGATGCTACTAGAAGGGGAAGGGAGGCTTGTGTATGAGGACAAAGAGGGGAGGATGCTCAATGGCCTAGAGTAAAGGACTATGGGTGCTTTGATGGTGTTGGGTGTGGCGTGGAAACATACATTTGAAGAGGAGTGAACCTGTACCCCTAAATCAAATAGTGCTGTAAACCAATGTTACCTTGATAAAAAAATCCTCTGTAACATGTTTTTATATAGAAAATATTTTTCTAATATTCCATCATTTATCTTTTGTACATTTTTTACATCAAAGGTCATAATCCCTTGGCTATTTAGAGTAAATAATATAGATTTCCTAAATCTTAAATGATTTTTCACTAACAAAAACTCACTGTTATTATGTCATTAAAACACCTGATGATAACAGTGTAGAAAAGTAGTTGTCACATACAAACAAATAATAAAAGCAAAATCCCTCATCATCGGGCCTCCCCGGTGGCGCAGCGGTTGAGCGCTGCGCTGTGGAGCTGTCGGCAGCGGCGATGCGAGTTCGACGCCCAGCCGGGGAGAATCCCACATGGTGCGGCAGACCTCTCCTGCCTCACCCGCTGCTCCCCTCAGCAGTGTATCTCTGATCTGCCTGTTCTGCTCCCCGCTCTGTCTCTGGTGAACCCTCTCGCCGCCCCACACCTCGGTCTGTACCCCAGCTTGTATGTATAAATAAATAAATCTTTAAAAAAAAAAATCCCTCATCATCACTGTCGTTGCTTCAAATCAGTTTAGACTTTTTGAAATCCAAGCATGATGAAGTTTGCTTTCTTACAGCAAACTGCTCAACCATAATTCCTCCTTCATTTTAGGTAGTTAAATGTGTAAAACTTTTTAGAACTCTTCTTGTTGAATCAGAGAAGTTCAGAACAATGGTACATAAAAGGGGTTTCTCAACACAGAAAATCTATAAAGACTCTCCAAATTTGCTAAACTAGTAAATGATTTTAATACATAAAACTTTCTGAGAAATATTTTAATAACATAAAATAAGTTATGCATATAAGTATTTCATATGAATTTTATTTGAAGAAATAAAATTAATAAAGTATCTCTTATTTGACTGTATAATTATTTTTAAAAAAGGTATTTTGAGGTAGTTTTTAGTTCTTATCTGCTTTGTCACAGGCGAACTTTTCAGTAAGAGATATTTTTAAACAAAAAAAAATTATGTCTTTTTAATGGAGCATAGCAAGTGAAAACACCTCCTTAATTTACTAATTACCTAGTTGGTTAGTTTGGAAAGAGATTAATGTATAAACTCTTAATAAATGCTCTCAAAATGGGAATATCTTTCCATATTAAAAGATGTAGTATTGTTTCTTTATCTCTTTGGTCCATAAATTGGATGAATTCTAGTACCGGTGCAAATTCTTGGATTAATTATCTAAAAAATCTGAGTATCCCGGAAAAGGTGACAATGAATCAAATAAGTCTCTTGTCCTTCTGTATTCCAGAATTACCACTAAGTGATTGAACAATAACTCATTAAAGCTGCTGAAAGAGAATCATTAATTACCTAAGTCTATATCAAGATTTATAATGGACTACTATGTCTACATTTTGCCACTGTTTCTTATGAAGAAATGGATGGTACAGAGAAAAAAAAATACAAAAATAATGGAAGTTTGTAAAGTAGGGATTTGGAAGAGTATTCATAAAAGTTACTTAAGACTAAATCTAATGCTGTTTTTCTCTTATTTTCTACTTTTCAGGTTTAGCAAGCATTTAATTTTTTGACAAACTTTGGCCTTCCCATTTTCCTGTCTATCAGCACTTTCAACACACATCCTTTAGTACTTTTGATATACACCCTCCCTCCTGTGTGTATCCAAAATCTGTGATCTGCAGGTTGAGAACAGTAAGGTCCTTAACTGCTACAACACTAAGCCTATGATATATATAGTTGGGGGTAACTCCTGACCAAGCTTTCTAGCAGAATGGTAGATTTTAGAACACTGGAAGTTCAAAATTTT